>PNEQ01110520.1:0-23372 GCA_003012365.1 Medauroidea extradentata
CCTCCCCTCGTGACCAGCTAGGGAGGTGGTTCGAGCGGAGGTGGGGTGAGGCCCCAAGACACACTATGCACCTGCTCGTCTCTCCCTCGTCTTCACAAGGACAAAATATATACAATTTCTTATTTTTAACATAAAACTTGGTGTAGTAATGGTATTTCGATGAGAACTATTGCAATGTGATCGTGATACAATGACGAGGAGAATGAATGGTTGCAAGACATAGTAATTATTGCACATTAATTTATGATGGTTGACACTGATGACTATTGAATATACTAAATCGGGGTGGCGACCATATGGGCCTGTCACAAACATTTCGTTTAAATATGAACCACTGCAAAGTAGCTTTGACAATACAAATTGTTTAAAGCAAGTAAAGCTAACAAAAAACTGGGCTTGGTAGTTATCTATATTGTAACCTTAATGGTTTTCTTACAAGTTTTACATTGAAACTCTTTTCTTTGCAAAAATAACACTTTTAAAAGCAATTTAACTATCTGTCTGCGAAGTATGCTTTCCTATGCCATTCACCAGATTTCGATTAAACATTGGTAAGTTGTGCGTGCGCCTGCGAAGGTTTAAATAACCCTTATTATTTGTGAGGAAATAAAAAAAAGGGGGGGTGCAAAGCGCGGTAGAGGACAGGAAGGGTTACAAAAATAATGCGAAAAAGTGTTTCTTTTTTTTATGTTTCTAAAACGGCCATCAATGAACTTTAAAATAATTTTGAGCGGTTTAAATTTCAGAATATATTTCAAAATATTAAATTTCTTTATCGTAATTTATCACTTTAAATATTACTATCATATTAATATTATTATTTACGTGACATTTGAAGTGCCTAAAATTTTATATAAAAAATTTATGTTAAAATTTTTTTTAACGTGTTTATCATTTGTAACAATTTAGTTTTTGAAATGATATTAACAGTATAAATACATTCTTTTAAAAAATATTTAAGATAAATTAAAATTCTTGGCTTGAACTTTTACACGACTCAGAGGCATTAAATTGAAAAGCATCCGACCGAAGCGCGTTTCTTTGCTGTGAAGCAAGATTTCTTTACTGCAGGCATAGCAGCCTCAACGGTATTGTCTTCTTTTATGTCAAGAAACGGTTTTGCTGAGTATGCAAATGTGTTACTAATGAGCTAACACTCAGCGTTATATGCAAATAAATTGACCATTATTTTCCGTTCACAGAAGGTTAAGTAATTATTTAGCTTCTTTGTTTGTAGTATTGCCACGATTCAAGGATTTCAGTTACAAGGTAATGGTATGTAACTAAATATTAAAATGCGAATGTAAACAGAAAGAAAATTTTTGTTTTAAAGCTCAAATATTAACGTTCAAGTACGTTATTATTAACTCACGTTTAATTATTAAGATTTCCAAGTACACAAAAAACAATTCTTTATGCATTGTGCTGTTGAAAATCCGGATTTTGGCGATGATTGGAATACCTATACGAACTATTGAGTGCGATATAGAAAAAATACATCTGCCGAAATTTTTAATACCAACACTCCAAATTTAATAATAAACGAGATCAACGTTTTTGGCACTTTTTAAAATAGCTTGTTGCTGTTACATAACTATGCAAATTGTTTGATATGAAGGTTAATATATCCGTGTATTTCCAAGATGACTTTGATTATGGTAACTTGCTCATAACAACGCCAGACTAATCTGCGAACAGGAAGCACGCTTTTGTGATTTCATACATAGCCACAGAGTTACTAATTTACTGACAAGCTGACCTTACGAGCGAGTTCTTCAACACGTGCCTGGGTGCTAGCAACACGTGTGCTCCACTTGTAGGCTTCTGTTTGATATAGTTTTTGTGCACAGAGAAAAAAGTTTGGTTTATTCAACCGTATATATGTTTGTATATGGTCAAATAAGTGTGTAACAGTTGAACCAATCAAATATTTGGTTGCCTGGCAGGTATAGTTATCCCAAAAGGATGGTTTAGTCCAGTTAAATATACATTATGTTAGGACAACAAAGCCAATACTTGGCACGTTTCATATGTTGTTCAGCCAACAAAATTTTGTTGAATGAAATACATACTTGTTTGGCCATATACAAACATATATACGGTAGAATCAACCAAACATTTTTCTCGGTGATGGTTTTGAGGAAGAGGCCTTTACCACAAGATTTACCATTAAAAATTCATTATTTTGTTAGATTTAACGTTTAAATACCAGACATTGCTAGCGTAAAAAAGTGAGCAGTTTAATGTCAAAACGACAAACACACGACTAAGGTTTGATAAACTAACGAACGATTTAAGTTCACGATTTCCTGTGTGGTCAACGGTTGCTACTTCGGAGACCGGCTCGAATTTACAGTCGGGCCGCGGTGGTCTCCCGCCATGGCGATCCGGGTTCGATTCCCGGCTGGATCGATCACAGGATTTTCGCATGTGGTAATCGTTCCGGACGATGCCGTTGGTCGGCGAGTTTTATCAGGGATCTCCCGTTTCTCCCGCCCGTTCATTCCGGAGTTGCTTCATACTCACCTCGTGTCACCCCCTCACCAATGCTGAAGACCTCGATGTTACGCGCTGACAAAAACTCTCTCTCACACTCGAATTTACAACGAGCAATAAGCTGTATATGGTAACTTGATAGAGTGCAATATTGGCCTTTACGCTATATAGCATGCCAGTTTAAAAAGTACGGCTACACATAACAATGTAACTGTTAGACCCGGACGAAAATGCAACTGGCAAACATGGGTAAACATATACAATTCCACAAGGAATTCAGTAAGCGATTCACGACAAAAGAAAAATAAAAAGTCACTAACAAAGTCCTTTTGTTTGTTTATTTGTCTGTTTATTTGTGTGTAATCTCTTGTTTACAGTGACGCACCATTTGCTGCAGCGTCGTATGTCCGAAATACTTGTTTAGTTTGTAAGTGCATACTTCATACCGAACGGCCTATATCAAACACTACGGCATGCGCAGAATGTTTCACTGCATCACGTTGGCATCTTGAACCGATTATCGTCCATGTCCATGCCAAATACCGGATTGTTTAGCTGGCACAGTTGGCGCAGCGGCTCGGGCGCTTGCCTCCCAGCAATGTGACGTGGGTTCGATTCGCAACGGTATAGACCCGGACATACACATGTAAGAATCGTGTATAACAATGCTGTTGGTCGGCGGGTTTTCTAGGGGGTATCCCACCCACCCTTCCTCCACACTCAGCTCGCATCACTCCTCACAAGCGCCGACAAACTCGCTGCTAAGCGTTGACCAGATTCACTTCACTGACGAGTTTGTTTGCGTTTGTGATTCGTCCGTAAACACCGGTGGCCCAGTTATGCAACGTTCTGACGCTGATTTGAGAAAAATTCTCGCAATTTTCTCCAGTGTGTCTACTCCCAAGCACTCGATTTGAAACGTACACTGTAGCCGTGTAGAACGAACGGTCATCGTCGTTATCGCAGGTATCTGGAGAACATACGACGTATGTGAAGTATTGAACGTAGTGACGCGCTATTGTGAAGGAAGTTGCTACTGGTCGACCTTCGCAGACACACGAAGCCGTAAGGACGAATGGGAGTAGGGGAACTTTACTTCGTGCGCTGACACTGATGTTTTGTTTACCAAACTGGCTGGGCTTATTTAGCGTGTCCGAGATTTAGAAATAAGGAAGTGCTAAGGGAGACTCATGCACGCGTATTACGCCACATAGGTTATTTGTCTTTGTTGTCTCTCTTCTGGCCGACAGCTCGTCTCTATGAAATATTCACTGGTGACGCAATATTAACGATTAAGGTGTGTTGTACGCCTACGCGACTGTACCTAAGGGCGCGGTCTACCGCAAATTTCATTACCATTTATTAAATATTTTATTTGTATCAGATAGTTTTTTTTATTATAGACACAAAATGTGACTAGATTTGGCTCTTATGCAAATTTTGTCTTTAAGGGCGTGGTTCACCTCAGTTTTCAACGTCTTTATTTATTTTTTTATTTGTACCAGATTATTTTTTCTTATTTTAGACACAAATTGTCATCAAATCTTCCTTTTTGGAAACTTTTGTATCTCTAATAGTAAACGTCAAATTTTGCACTTTACGGTTTTAAGTACGCCACTAAAACCAACTGACACACCAAACCGACAAAATTCACAGTGTATAACAATGTTGTAGGCTATGAATTGACATATATAAAAACAAAAAATAAAATTCTTTCGTATTTAATAAAAAATGCTGAATTATAAAATGAAAATTTAAAAATTATCAAAAATTTTTTTTAAAAATACAAAAAATGTACAATAAGTGCTATCTATGTATTTACCGAATTTGATAAAATTCTGTATACAGGTTAAAGTATTATAAGTGGGGAACACATACACACATACATATTACATACACACATACATTACATACCAACACACACGACAGATGCACAATCATATGCACCTTATATTCTCCTGTGAATACACACTCACTCAGGTACCGGTGAAATGTAGAACGCCTCTTTTCTCCCAGTCTGGTATTACCACACAACATTGGCGTAGGCAGATGTCACCCGAGAGTACGTTCATTGCAAGCCATAAAAGTTACGCTAATCGATTTTCTGCTGTTACGGCCGCTTATCTTCAGTGACTGGAATGCGCGTGACGACGGCTGCTAAGCAATATGGATTAACTCGCCCCTTCCGGCATCACTCACTTTCTCCTTCCTGCAGCTGTTTGCACTCGCTCTTGCGTGTTCACAACAGGGGGTCTATTATCTAAGTTATCCTGCTACTTATACGTTGTTTACACAAACACAATTACCGCGTAACTATGTTTACAATTGTGCTGACGTCACGAGGCAGGCCAGGGAGGGGGAGGATATGCCAAAGACGTTTTAAAAGAACTATACTGTTAAGCTGCTCTTTTGTCACATGACCAAACTGAACGCTGACATACAGCAGGGGAAGATAGGGAATTGTGTAGTTAATCAGGGGTGAGGGGAACGGTTTCTTTTTCAACAAAACATTGGTACAGGACATCGCATGTTATGGTCTGCAATATGGCGCCGTTCAATTTGGTCACACACAGAGATAGGACATAAGCATTGGTCTTGCACTCCTTGGGACATACGCATGGTTTCACCTGTTCCTTCTTCCCGCCACGGACACTTCAGTACCAGCCAGCTGTAGCACGGTCGGGCGTCAATGATGTAGTTGTTATCTTGGTGGCTAACAAATTGCGGGGCAGGCTCGTTGCTCGCCCCTCACCCTCACACACATCGTCATTCTGCGGGCATTGCCGTGTCTAGGGGGGGGGGGGCGGTAACCACAACCTTGGGCACCTCACAACACCATGCGATGAAGAAATTGTAGTTTCTGTAGGTAGGCACACGGGACAAACTATTTGGACAGACAAGAAAAATGTGACGGATCGGCAATGGCCTATAGTCAAGAACCATCCTGACTTTCGGCTAGTCATGGAAAGACTTCAGAGTGGCCAGTGACTAGAGACCTGATAAAATTTCGTTTTTACTTTGGCACATGCTAGAAGTCTAACAACTGTAAGTTAGTATCACTTTCACAATTGGCCTTTGACTTATTTGACACACCCTGGAAGTCTCTGAGCCAATAACAATTGTAACTAACACACCTATATCACTTTAACCTCAAGCAGTTAATGAGCGTCTACCGTCTGCTTGAGTTCACAGGCATTGTGGCAGGTTAACCTACACGTCAAGGTCAGTGAACCTGCGAATTTTTCCCGTCTCTACCAATGACTAAAAATTATTTAGTGTTACATGAGTGTTCTAAACATGGTATTAGGTAGGGAGCGATTGTAGCCACAGATTAAACTATTTCGGACGTCTTGGGCGAAACATGATGTTCTCGGTGTGTAACATTAGAGTTATGACTCTCTTATGATTTGCTATGTGGAAGAGGGCATGTCCGGGTAAAAGAGGACGTATGGTAACCCTACTAAGTCGGAATGGCCGGACCGGAAATCTCTGATCCCGGGTCCTCCCAAATACGAGTCCATTGTCTTACCACTGCGGTATACGTAGTACGTAGAACTAGAGGGGGGAAAATTTGCGAGCTCACTGACTTATACTAGCCTCCAATCATACATGTTAACTGAAAGAGACAACAGCCGTTCATTGGCTGCTCGCTGATACAGTAATACCACATGAGTGTACCTGCATTACGTTGATTCTTTATTATAAGAGGCACGATTATTTCGCGTATTGATTCTAGGTCAGTTTGATCGTCAATAACGTATACTTCACTCCTCCTTCTGTAATTAGATGAGAGCGGTTTTAATACACAATTGCCAACTGCAAGCCAGCTATAAATAAGGAAACAAGTCGTGCAGATATCACGTGTTACACATTTGCACTGATAGAAGCTAATGGATTTTCGGCTTCAGCCGGTACACGTATAGAACTGAGAAGGTTAGGCTGTTGCCAGATGAATACGCGAAATACTCGTGCCTCTATAATTATTATTGACTCGGCACTTTCAGTGAGGTTTCAAACAAGTCTAGATACAGTAGCGAAAGTGACACGAACTTAAAGGTGAATGGATTATAGCTTGTGCCCAAAAGAAAGTGCAAAATTTTCAGGTCCCTAGGTAGAACTTCGCAAATCTCGCGGTATTATTTTGTGACAGACTATACTCCACTGGACTGTACATTCTTGAGCAGTATTTGCGATTCCATTGTTCACCAGTCATTGTGAGACGTAATTTTCGTGTCTGACAACGTTGTACGTCGTTGGCAAGTCTACCGAAGAAGTTTTAATTACTGGCTCAAAGTGTACTCGCTACAATCCGAGACATTGCAGGACAGTGGAAGATGTTGAGCTAGCGAACATAATCTTGCAGTTTAGTCTGTTGTCAGAAAATATAGATAAATTTTCTGGTCTTTATCTATAGGTACTGCCCGTAAATTCAACATTTTAGAAACGCAACTGTTGCAAAAGCAACACTAAAAATATTACATATAGTACTGTAAAATTATTTAAAATAAAACAACAATAGGTAAACAATCAGTAGATGCTTAGAATTAAATGATGGTATGCTACAGAAATAAAAAATTTTTGTACGTAAACATCGTTTCTTTCTAGGTAACTAGATCTAAAATCAGTACTATTAGCACATTAAGTAAAAAAATTTACCTTTTATTTTCATTATATTCCTCACTGATTATGATGTCATAAAAAAACATGATCTTCAGCCAGCTCAGAAACATCTCATATGTGCAGTTGTAGTTACCAGATTCGTTGCAGGTAACAGTGGCAACTCTAAAAGGCACCATGTGCAGTTTAATAATTTTCAAGCTTTCCATGCACCTATGCCAGTTAATTATAATCTCACCGTGCACAAAATGTCCTCCTCTGGAGATGAGAAGGCGGATATAAATAATAGCCGAGTCACTGCTTTTCTGATGATTCCTGAAATCATAAGTGATAGTAACACAGGCTTGTCTCTAGATTGTTCTGGATGGAAACGGTCATCCAGTACGGTGTTGTGCAACACAACACTGATGAGTCATCAACTGTAGGTAGATGTGCGACCTGGCAAGGAGGGTCAACAGTAAGTAAAGATGTTGTGGAAAGGGGAAGTTGATTACAGCTTGCAAGCGGCAACCTGACGAGTTTCCACCCGCCCACCTACATACGAAACCAGAAAGCTTCCGTTTTTAGCACGGATGATGTAGCATTCGCATCACCATAATTGAGATTCAGTTGGCCATTTTTACTCTCGCTGAAGCAGTCTGTTGCAAGACATTTAACGAGTTATCATTGAAACTTATGGGACAAGGTTTTAGACTTGCGATCAGTATCAAATTATGTATGTTTACGTGTGTGTATTATATATATATATATACACACATATACATATATATATACACACACATATACATATATACATATATATATATATATATATATATATATATACACACGCACACACACAGGATGGCCAGAAACAGAAATAAACACATAATAAGTATACGACGCTAATCCTGGACTAAAATGAAGGCGAAAATGTTGTACGATGACATTTTATTTGAACAATGTGGCAACATAGAACTGTGCTTTGTCCCCTCTTGCGCTCTGCATATATCATACTTATCGTACTACTGCTGTTCAGACCTGCATATTATGGGCCCAAGTTAATACCCTAAGCAATCCAAACACGATTCTACGTTTACTTGACGTACCAGACATGAAATAATGCATGGTTGTGGAACGCAAGAGGGAATTATCTCCATGTAGTGTTGCTACGTTGCATACATAAAATGTCGTACAATATTTTGCCACTAACATTCTCCAATTTAGCCTAGGATTCTCGAGGTGTGCTTATTATTAATTTGTTTCTGGACACTCAGTGTTATATATATATATATATATATATATATATACATAAATACATACACATACACACACAGGATGTTCCTGAACAACAGGTCCAAATAGTGAGATTGCGATTCCTTATAAAAATGAGGTATAGTTAGAGACACTGGAAAATCGCGAAAATGTTTAGAATAATCTCCAATAAACTATAGTATATTAACTGTGACACGTGTGAACAGTTTTGGGACAAATCACACAAGCTGTGAGTTAAAGCTGCACAGTTCTAACTGGGTTTGTTGAAGAGAGAAACAATGCTTCAAATAAACCATAGCCAATGTTGATACAAAACATTCAGTGTTATATACAGCATGTTGGAGCCTAGCAAATAGTCAACTATTCCCGCGATTTTCCAGTGTCTCTAGGTATAGTTTTATAAAGCAATTTTCTCCTAGTGCATAATGAGAGTCTTCACCCATTCGTGAGTTTAAGTCGTATCTACCGTTAGATTATGGTACAAGAGATTTTGAAACCTATATTCATATTTTATAATATGCGAGGAAAATCATACGTAAGTGACATTATTTTTACCATTTCTATATATTAATTGATGCACAAACCAATTAGAGTATTTCTCTAAACACAAACGGTTCTTACAATGAATGTCTCAAATTCCACATGGCTTCGTTTACATGCCTGTACGACCCGAAAGCTGTTACAACAACTACGTCGCATTTACCAATTCTAAATATTTATTTAATATACAGACTAATTACAGTATATAGATCAATGAGGTGAATTCACATGGCATTGTACGATAACAATGAAAACGCTTACCGTAAAACGCTTACCTTATCAGTCATCGCTTCTGACAGCAGACAGCATTATTTATTCTATTGCCTATGTCTGGAACAATATCTAGAAACTATTTACTTTCTCTGTGTCGGCCACTTTTGTCATATAGTCCTGAGGAATGGACCGTTGCGGGGTAGTTAAAAATTCTCCAGCAGAGTTTGTCGAACAAGGCAGGCGGGTTTCAAAACAGGATAACATCGACTTGCTAAAGTTGATTGACTTTTTCATGGAAATTGCACCATTTATTTATTAAAAAATATTTAGTCACGTGTGTTTAGCAAAAGTTAATTTGTATTTATTTATGCTTGTTGTTTATGCTGTCCGCGCGCCAGCTCTGAGTCCCTGGCGAGTGTGTGTTTTTCGCCTGTAAATATATAAATAACACGAGGTCTAATAGCATGCGACGCACATGCTAGCCTTAGTAACGTCGTAACTAACGACGTGTTTGATACTGTGTTACTGTAGCGTACATTAAGTTTACGAAGAAAAATGCATACACGTCAGGGACTCAGAGCTTGGCCTTGTACAGATGCTGCAACTCAAGTGGAGAAGGAAGTACATAATTACGCATTTAATATTCCTACTTTCATGTTCTTCGAAAGGTTGTCGTCATAACAACTAGCCTACGTACGACGACGCATAAATCACTCTACAATCTACAGTAATTCAGTTCTTGTGTGAATCGAATCTATTTTAACTACGTTACAGTGAAAATGCAACACATCACTTTATATTTCCAACTGAATTAGGAAATCATTTTGTTTTTCTTTAAGGCAGATGTGCGTTTTCCACAAGTTCGCCATAGTTTACGTAGAAAATTTGCGTATATTATTATAGGGTTCAAATATGGAATTACTCGCGTACAGTAAAATGCTACGTGAACAATTACTGTTTCTGGGCCAGGTTAAGTGTCAGCAAATTTCATTACAATTCCACCAAGTGTTTTGTGAATATATTGTAAAAGTACATACGTGCGTTCACACACAGACACAACACACAAACAAAAAGACACACTTTCTCTCTCTTGCCCTCTCTCTAAACCCTCTCTCAATATACATGTGCTATGCAATATACACTCCTACTTACACATACAAAACTGCATATATTTAGTACATAAATTACATACAGTATATACAACAGCACATACACAGTACGTACATACATTCATACTTGCATACACCCAGTACATACATTATACATACGTTCAGTTGCTTTTTTTTCAACTTACATTGAAATTTACGAAATTCCTCTCAGCCTGTCAAACAAGATCAGCACCTAATAAATAATAGAAATGTGTTTCGGTAGTAATTAAGCATGAAGCCGTAACAGTGCCAAATATTATCAGTACTGCCAAATTAACGATTTCTCCTACATGCGCACACAATTATATATATATATATATATATATATATATATATATATATATATAAGGCTTTACGTTTCATCGCCCGTCGAGACAACGAGATCATTAGAGACATTTACGTACAACGTTTACACATGGGCAGGAACAATAAAAGGAATCGGTCATGGCCAGTGTGAAGGAATCATCCAAGCATTCACTTGAAGCGATTACAGGAAACCTGGATGATGTAAACCAGGATGGCCGGAGCCGGGAATCAAACTCGCGTCACCCCCAATACGATGTTCACTTGTAACTTCGCTATAATTTATGCTTGCGATCATTTAAATTTTGGGATTGGAATTCGAACACATGAACCAAAATTTTGCTGGTTGGTTACCACACTGCCCCAGGTTTAGGTATGACAAAGGAATGGAAAACGACTACCTTGAACTTGGCCAACGTAAGAGGTGGAGTGACATGTCACTTCCGACTATCGGCAAGAAGCGAAATATACTGAAGAAGCATGTGGGCTTTACCGGGAAGGTTTCTTGTCCATCACATTTTCCTTTACCTCCCTTCCGCCCTTTTCAAGAACTCGCCGATAGCAGTGTTTTCCGACATCCTCGTCACGTGGGCGTGCAGAGATCTGCCGCGTATTGTACATTTAAGATGGCCGCCACTGTACGGGTATTTTGTGTGTTCGATACCAAGAAGTGCGGAGAACTATAAGCGACATATCACACGCATAACACCTCCTCTTAAGGGGGCGTGGTACATAATTCAACGCTAAAAGCATTAATCTATGACTGTAGGTTTATTGAATGCAATTTGCGAAAATTAAACAATAGCAATCCTGGCCAGTAGTTTTAGCCAACGTTTTAAATAAAATTGTTTCCAGTGTTACGAACTTCTGAGGCACAGTCTCTGTTGCCGAAACCTCGTGCATTTAACTGCGGCGCAAGAGATCTCCCGTAACGAATTAGTAATTCTGGATAAATATTTGCTCATAAAGTTGGCAAATACCATTATCTAGGATTGCCATTGAGGATTTTATCCATATTGGCTTCGAAGAAAGAGTAGAAATCAATTGATGTTTGCAGATTTTATTTATCTACTACGTACTCTTAAACCCGGGTTTATAAACCACGCAACAGATGCAAGAAAGCTAGAAACGCATTCCGTAAAATACGCAAAAAAAATTTCCGTAGTTTGTAAACATTGTAAGCGACACGATGTAACCAACACAACTCGAAATTTTGAAGAGGCAACATAAAGTTTCTTTCTGTATTTTCCCATTACGATTATATTTTGTCACTCATATGTCTTCTAAATTTGCTGTTGTTGCGGAAATTGAAACAGCAACCAAATAAATAAATTCACAGTGTATTTGAAGACGCATTCTAAACAACACAAAACACATGTAACGAAATGGTGGCATGACAGCCTTCTAAAGACAATTGCCATTACTTTCAAATGTTTTCGTCAAACAAACTGTCGCTATAGAAGGCGGTGAAACACAAGCAAATAAATCCAGTCAAAAACAAGAAGTTCAAAACACTGAACAGTGATAGGTTAGTTGAACTCATAGAAAAGTGACGGTAGGTTGAACTCTTGCGTTACAGTGAGATTTTGGTCAGCGCTTAACTTCGAGGTCTTCAGCGCTGGTGAAGGGTGACATGAGGTGAGTATGGAGCAGCGCCGGAACGAATGGGCGGGGGAAACAGGAGATCCCAGAGAAAACCCGCCGACCAGCGGCATCGCCCGGCAGGCAGATTCCCACATGCGAGAATCTAACCCGGGGCTCGCCTTGGTGGGAGGCGAGAGGTCTGACCCTGACCTATCGGCCACCGCGGCCCCATCTTGCGTTACAGCCTTGCGTACTTGCGTTTCTTGCGTATTTTATAAACGGGTATATATCTACTTTGTATCTTCAACTTTTTGGGTCCTGCGTTCTTGCATAGTTGCATAGTTTTAAACCCGGCCTAAGCTTCTATGCGCAAGTAACTGTACTGACGAGCAGTCTCCTTGCCGATAATGCGCCTTTGAGTCATTCAGTGGTCACTACCATTTTATGACGTAATATTTGAAATAAAGGCATGTTGCATCCGCTTATACTTTTTAAATCATACATAAATAGGACCGTGAAACACCCTTTTCCGCCATTTTCTCCGCGAGGAAATAAACTTAGTAAATTAGTTAATGAACGGCTTGAAAAAGGTATACATACGTAGTAATTTCTTTGAATGCAATTCCTAAGCAGATATCATTCATATACGTTGAGTTGTTTTCGAATTAAATTTTATCGGCCGAAGTTCAGTACACCGGTCGGTGGCCTGAACTCTATCTAAATTTAAGTCGGTGAACAATTAACCCCTTAGGTGAAATTACATAAGTTTTCAGACAAAACTCAGCAACTGAAGTTTGTGCAGCAGTGCTGATTGGTAGGGACCGGAAATATCCGTTAAAATATTTTTGCTCCAGTTTGTTTCAATACCTAACGTGAACATCTGCAGTTCTACTTCGTGCTTATTGGCAGCGTGTCTTTGTGCAGAGACGTAACTTACTGGACGGTACCAATCAGGACAAGGTTAAGAGTTAGTTGACGCTAGTATTTTTTTTTTACGTTCGAGGCACGGAAATAAGGATGGCTATATGTCGAATATAACATGTCCGTCAAACACCTCATATAGCCTCTAGGCACGAATTATTGCACTATCGTGAAGTTTTTTTTTTGTAGAAACCGTTTTTTAGTGGACTCCAAGCGACGACCTTGTTTTTATATTTGTGGAAAGTATGAGATTAAGTCCAATGTAGGTTTCTATGGTTTGTTATCCTAATACGGTTAATATTTTCTCAGCTACAGCAACGAGAAAAAATACATTTTGAGCACTTTTGAAGAGCTTGGAAATCGTGTTTTGAATTAACGGACGGCATTTTAAAACCATAGGGACACAGTTTGAAGTGTGCCTACTTTTCGTGTATAAACGTATTGGAAACATTTTTGATATTTATACAAGAAAAAACACTTCCCGTACCTCGCTACAGCACGTCTCATGCACCAGGTCCACTACCTCTTTAACTGCGACATCACACGCTTGTGATTGTGGATAGAACCGGAAGGCGATGGGAGTTAAAACATCCAATCACTGGCCACGAAGCAGAGCTGCAGGCGTGCACGTAAGGCACTGAAACAAAGTGGAGCAAAAATATTTTCGCGGAAACTTCCTGTCCCTACTGATTGGTTCAGTGACTAAATTGATTCGAAAGTGATTTCAACTTATCCTCAGTAAATTTCACCTGTTAACTGATTCTCAGTGGAATATACAGGTTCATTTGTCAGAAACAGATTGTTAATTGGAATTTTAGTTAGTGATTAACATTTCGCTGGTTTGTTACCACTGATTCAGTTTTAGAGTGCAGATGGCATCTTAAGGGCGCCTCCTGCCACGCACTTCAAATGCATTGCTGTGTGTTCGTAAATACTTTTTTTTTTAACGAAACTATTCCACGTTCGCTCATTGTGCAAGTGCACGAAGAAAAACACACTTCTAACAAAGATGGCATGTCATCGTAACGACACCATGCTGTTTAAAAACACAGTTTCTAAGCCCTTCGACATAGCTAGAAACGGCCTTCACATACTGCCGCTCTTCAAAATGTAGTAACCAAATGTATGTATAAACTCAGATAGAAACGTGTACTAAACTTTGCTACAGACTTTTCACCAATAAGAGTATTTGATCACCGCTTAGAGTTACATAGTAAACATGGATCGGCGGAATTCTCGCATGATAATTCAGTGCTTGGCTCGTTGTGGTGATGCGGCATTTGATTTACGCTTCAATGTCACCCTTATATCTCCGTCACTTCTGAGTCGAAGCACGTAGGCGGCGCCTTCAAGGACATTTTTCACGCCTTGTTTTCTCATCTGAAAGAGATTAGGAAAAGCTCCATTAGTCAAATGTAACCAAGCTATGATGGTTTCCAAAATAGAATGCCTTAAAAGTCGACATTTCATGTAAATAGGAGCACACGTTGCCATGTGTAATTAAGTTAGTTGATTGTACCATACGTCAAACTGTTATCTCATACACATTACATTGAAGTAGTAAAAATATTAAATGAACAGCGAAAACTGCACTGGCGTTTTAATTTATTTAAGTAGCCAAAAATTATGTTCTCTGAACAGTTGAATTTTTCAGCTACTAATGATCATATCAAATATTTTTTCTCTTGGCACAGTAAGACCGTTGCTGTGAACGTACCACTGGTTTGTTAACGGCGTGCTACGGGCGAAATTAAGAGTGAGTGATAGTCACCATCTTGAATTTTTGTATTTTGTGACATACTCATAACTTTTCTTCTGGGTAAATTTTACGAACTTTAAGCTATCTACGGAATAGAATATATATTGATAGAAGTTTAGACACCACAAATCTTTATTTTCCGTTACTTTTGTTACAGATCGAATTGCAGTTAAGCAAGTAATATTAATTTTATAAGTGTATTTCGATCTGAAACAACATTAACGACAAAAAATATATATTTACGGTGTCTAAAATTCTATCAGTATGTATTCTATTCCGTAGTTAGGTTGAAGTTCCACAAATTTACCCAGAGAAAAGTTATGACACAAAATACAAAAATTCAAGATGGTGACTATACTCACTGTTAATATACACTGCCACGTACGCTCCTGTGTTAACAAGTGCGGATTTTCAAAACGTTGTGTTATTAAAAACCTCATTGTTTGGTTACCTTTAACTACTGCGAAAAATTACCTTCCTTAACCATTTTAAGTTAAGAAAATAACATTTAAAGCACAAAGAAGTACTTCTCAATAAATTAATTTTTTTTAAACAAAAAAGTTACATAAAATGTTTTAATGGAAAAGTCACTCATTATTATTATTATTATTATTATTATTATTATTATTATTATTATTATTTATAAATGTACATTTGTAACGCTTTCATGTGAAATATCAGGCGTTTTCAAAAGATCACAAGACATTTTTTTCCGTCACGCGACCTGATTGTAAATCACCTGGATCTTGATAAACGCTTGTAGTATTAGTCTTTAATGTTTAGAAACTACACGAACAAAAATATACATATTTTATTCATGTTAAATATTTTACTAATAGTGACGTTCACAGCACATTCAATATTACTTTATTTACAACAGATAAAATATTACGTTCATGCTTGTTTCTTCGATGTTTTGAACACAGAGCATTCAAAATTACGTGTACATTTTACTTTTTTTTTCTTTGCGCCAAATAGAAACATTTGTCTGTTGACCGCCGCTAACCCTGCTCGAGAACAGAGTAGCGAGGAATCGATCAAGAAGCTGTCAGATGAAGATTTGATTACGGGTAAACGCCACTCGGGTTACGTTTTTAACACTTTAAGCTGAAATTCTGGTTTACATACCTTACCCTCGTGAGCTTTTGAAAACGCCTATTAAGGGCGTCGCCTACCCACGCGTGAGAGGTTAAAAAGCGACGGAGCAGTATGGTCGACCTTGAAGCGCGCATCAAATGCCGCGTCGCCTAAACGAGCCAAGCGCTGAACTAGCGTTCAAGCTTCCCGGCGAACGGTTTTTAATATGGGACACTAAGCGGTGACCATATAATTTTATTGGTGGAATGTCTGCAACTAAGTTCAGTGCAAGTCGCAATCTGAGTTTCACATACGTCTTGTTAGTATATTTTGAAGTACGGCAGTCTGAAAAGGCCTTTTTTTTTTTGTATAAATGTTGGAGGGCTTAGAAACAGTGTTTTTAAAGAGCATGGCGTCTTAACAATGAGGTTCCGACCTTGTCTGAAGTTTGTTTTCCTTTCGTACGTTGGTACAATGGGCACACGTGGAATATTTTCGTAGAAAAAACCTGTTTACGAACACACTGCAACGCAATTGAAGCACGAGGTAGGCGTCGTCCTTAAGTATCTATCATGTAGGCAGCCACCTGCCTTCATTGTAAACAGCGTCGCAGAGTGCTAACAGAACTCTTTTGTTTTCTAAGAAACTTCTAAACGTGTTTCTAATATATGCATACGAAAAGAACAAACACTTATAATAACGATGTTGGAATGGTGGTTTCTAAACATCACGCTAATTAGGAATATCATGTCGAAGCCCCTCAAAATAGCTGAAAACTGCTATTTCAATCTGTTACACGTAAACAACTACTCACGGGATTTGTGCGAAACTACGATAGAAAGGCGAACTGGTCTTTGCTTAAAACTTTCAACCAATAAAAATATGAGGTCACTGCTGGAAGTGTCTGTCAGGCGAGTGTTCTATGATACCACTCCACGCAGATTCAGTGTCTTGTGCTAGAGGCGATACCGCACCAGATGAGCCGGTCAACATCGCCCTTGACAACGTGTCTCACTCACACAAACACACGGCCACAAGGCGGGCACGTAAAAACTGGTAAAGTTCTCCAGTAGGACATAATTTCAAAGAAATTTAACGCTAAGCAATTTGTGTTTGAAATATATTAATTTAAAACTGGCACATCTAAAAGTAATTAATTTTAACACTGAATCGCTATTCAACATACGAAGATGCAAACTTGGCCGACAGACCCACTAAGGGGGCAGCTTATCTAGGTTGCCACGCGCTGTGTGGTGAATGAAGATGCGGGCTTATTCAAAACTACTTCACGTGTCTTCATGATACCTGTACACATACCCGAAGACAAGTTCCAATTTTCCAATACCGTTTCTAATGAGTGTTAATAGGAGTGGCTGAATTTGAGGTGTTCATAATTACTTTAAGTTGCATATTTATTTATTAGAGTAGAGGTGAATAAAGGTGAGTGGAAGTGAGTGTATATGAGTGGATGTGAGTAGAGGTGAGAAGTTGTGAGTAGAGGTGAGTTGAGGTGAGTATAGGTGATGAGGAAAGTTGTGAGTGAAATATTTATTTATTTGAGTACAGTTGAGTAAAGGTGAGTGGAAGTGTGTGGAGGTGAGTAGACGGGAGTCGAGGTGAGAAGTTGTGAGTAGAGGTGAGTTGAGGTGAGTATAGGTGATGAGAAAAGTGGTGAGTGAACAATATTCGGCTTTAATGTCGCGTTTCTCCAGTTTTGTGTACCCTTGGGATACTTTAAGTGACGGCATTTTATTTGTTTATTTGTTTCGTTTGAAGTACGTTTACATTTAATGTCAAATATTTTAAATAATATGACCGCCATAAGGGCAACTGTTTCAACACTACGTCAATGAAGGTCATTTCGTTTGTCTCTACATTATTCGTTCTCGACATTCAACCTGAAACTACAGGAAATGTGGGTTTGTTCAGTAAAAGAAAAATGTACTGCTTTTTTTTTTGTCGTTGCTAACGCGCTTCTGTGTATTAACGTGTTATCTCAGGAAAATTTTCCCTGTTGTGTAGGGATAACTAAGTGTTTTACTTCAAGGCTCACAATAGAATTTCTGGAAGCGACTATGTCATTCACTACTTCATCAATTCTTCAAATAGTTATCTAGGTAAAAATAAGAGGTTTTTTAAAAAGAAAATAGTAATTCCCGAGTTTTGTTTCAATAAGGTACCGTGTCTTAGTAACCAATTCTTTCCCTGAGTTTACAATAATACTATATTTCATACATTCAAACAGTATATTTTACTTTTCTTCTGCACTTGTATAGTTTTTGAACAGCTAGCTACTTGTAAATATTTATTTGTTGCAAGAACCAAGGTCACAATCCATTTTCGCGCATCACTCTTAGAAAAAGCGACACCACAACGAACTGCACATGCTAAAGGAAGAAACACTGAATGGCTCACTTCTCAACCAATTGACAGCAAGTACCCTCAATGTTTCCTAACAAGTTTATCAGGCCGCTGAACTACAGTGACGCAAGTGAGTCTCTTTTTATTTTCACTCCAGCGGACACTTCGACCGATGAAGATGGATTCCTGCAGTCCTTGATGTGTTTGTGCAAGAAAAACAATTGCACAGTGTAGTTTACTTTACTACTTAGACAAGTATCTCAATTATTCATACTAATACGGGTAACATATTACGCAAAAAACAGAATTCTGTTTCTTTCTGGGCTCAGATTAAAGCATATTTAACATATTTAGAGATGATGGTTTATCGTGCGAAAACTTGACAGTTTGCTGGATTTCAACACACGTTCAGCTTACCAGGAGATTACTGGCTTTTGCTGTACGTGGAGCTGTTGCCCAATTTCACTGAGCCAATAAGAATACTGCTATTGTAATATCTGATACCTGTTATTGCTCGGCAGACAGCTGTGTTGCCAGACGTATATCACCCAATCATATATGTTGCAAGACACTTCAACGTTTTCGGGGGTATATTGGCCCAAAACATTTTCGCGATATACCATCACCTCTAACCATAGTCTCTTTACACAGTGCTTGAAATATAAGATGACGTAGTGTACTACAGACTACCATTAATAGTATTTGACATTGACGACATGATACATAGTTATTTTATTAGAAAACACTCAGTAAAACATTGTCAACATAGTGATTTAAATGGTCATTAGTACACGTTATATCACTTCAATACGTCCATGTGTGCAAACTAACATTTAAAGTATTAATACTTTGATTGAATTTTGTATGCTGACATTAAATAAACACATATACAGGGTGGGTTGGGAGGAAAGGTACATGCTTTGAGGGGTGATAGTACTGGTGATTCTGAACAAAATGTTTCTAATAAACATATGCCCATTTCTCAACCGTTTCATAGAAACCTAATGAAAACAACAAGGAACGGGATGAGTGCAGGTGACGGTAAATCACGCTACTGTTATCTTATGTTGTGTGTAATTTTGTACATTTCCACACGGTGGAGCCCTAAGCATGGTGCAGTTGTTTACCTCAGTCTACAGTCCTACAGTGCTTGCCCTAGTATTGGGAACTACAGTGTTGTTACGTGTACAGTGAATACAGTCCAGTGTAGTAAAAAATATCACAGGTATTCGCACATGCAGAGTATGCTGACATGATGTTTGTTTATGGATTCTCCGATGGGAATTCCAGAGCCGCTGTTCGTGAGCACGAACGACGATTTCCTAATCGCAGAGTTCAATATAGAAGGGTGTTTAGCAAGGTGTTTGCAGGATTGCGTGACCGTGGTACGCTTCCCAGCGTAAATGTTGTATCCCAACGTCCCGTACAACAAGCTCTTAATGAAGTTGAGAACATTCTTCAGGTACTAGAACGCAGCCCAACAACTAGCTCGAGACGAATTGCTGCTCAACTTCATTATTCGGTTTCTCTGAATCGGTTAAGAAATGGACAAATGTTTATTAGAAAAAAATTTGTTCAGAATCACCAGTACTATCACCCCTCAAAGCATGTACAGTACCTTTCCTCCCGACTCATCCCGTATAACTAGAGACATGCAAAATTCGCGTTATCATTTGGTAGCAGTCTAAACTGCACTTTCCTATACATAACAGAGCATAATCTGCGATTTAATTGGCCACGAACTTTTATTTGTTGTCATTTACGTGTGTTACGTCTTTACAGAGATTGGCCTTTCTACCGTATAAGCATTCTCCGCGGCAAGTCACGACAATATCGGCCAGCGGGAGACGTCGAACAAGCCTATAGTCGTTTGGAGTCTATTCAGCTGTCAGAAAATAACGCGAATTTTACATGTCTCTACGTATAACAGGTTTTCTGGAAAAAAAAAATTAAAGTGTGTTGCGACAGGTAAAAAATACTGCAGTTTAAGAAAATTTTTTACGTGTGTACACATACCTACACACACACACACAAACACATACACTTCAGCAGAAAGTAGACTACAGGTTGTTTGATACAATGTGAACACTTTTAACGTCCGCCTTGTTTAGAATAACAATATTTTTTTTTTTACTGTGATCTTAGACGTTACATTTCGAGTATGGAACACTTAATACACCTTCATTGTTGTTTAGGTTGCTTTGTTTACATTAAAAATTGGCAGGAAACATTAAATTAACTGATAGGAAAAAAGTGACTAAGGCTTCAAAAGTGCTCACTTTATCGCGAACCGCCTATAAAACAGCAAGTCAACAAAGCTCACTTTACCCTGAACCGAACACTCGCCTCCTATAGGTCGTTCGAATAAAGTGAGCTCTGTAAATTTAACCTTTAAAAACTATCACTAGCCGTTACTGCATATAATTGAATATTAACTCTAAATGCCTTTCAGCTTGTATGATTGGCAACGCAATTACGGAAAATAGTTCCTTGTAGTTTCCTATTGAAATACAGCAATTCTGAAGCAAAAGCAACCGAAATAGACATACAGTATTTGTTTTACAAAATTAATGCATTTTTCTATCAAACTGTATAGTTTCCAACTGACTGCACAATTTATCTTACATGCGCAAACATCAAGTTACGTGTCCAGAGATGTTACACATTTTCCGTCGTTTGTCTTTACGCGCGGTAAGGTATGAATTGGCTGAAAATAGAACTTCGGCAGGGCTCTTTCGAGTGCTCGCTTTATCCCGAACCGGCTATACCATGCTGGTCCAGTTTTTTTTTCCAAATCCCTCACCTATTTTTTTTTTTTTTTTCCAGCATCGTTGAGGTGATTGCGGATACACAAACACCTTTACTTAATGAGTGAAAGAATTTGGTCAGCGCTTAACATCGAGGTCTTCAGCGTTGGTGTGGGTTGACATGAGATGAGTATGGAGTGACGTCGGAATGAAAAGGCAGGCGGGAAACGGGAGATCCCCGTGAAGACCCGCCCATCAGCGGCATTGTCCGGCACGATTCCCACATGCAAAAACCCGGGATCCGAATCAGCCGGGAATCGAACCCGAATCGCCTTGGTGTGAGGCAAGAGGTCTGACTCCTCGACTACCGCGCCCCTCACCTTACTTAGTAACTCGGCAGTATTTCAATGAGAGTAAGTTAAGAATACTTCTCGGCTGTCAAGAGAAATTCAAATTGGTAACACGAAATTAATAATGCACTAAAAGAAAATTTTACCATGGATTTGTTTGAATTTAACGAAATAAATATTTTTTTTTTTAGCACTAACAAAATATCTGGTTACCAGAATAAAATACCAAAAGCAACACAGCTAATTTTGTTGACCCAACAAAGTTGTTAATTTGGCAATGTACCTACGCCTAACAAAATATTTGATTGGCGCAAATGTAATAATTTGTTTCGAAGTAAATAAATATACACTGTTTTGCGCTAACAAAACATTTATGTTTTTGGCCCCCGTAGTTTGTTAATTACCCTTCGAGATTTTGCCATTTCTGTGACGATTGTCCTTAAGGGCGCTCCAGAGGGGGAAAACATAATTGTATGTTTGTATGAAACAGTGTCAGTTTTGTTGACTAGTTGAGCTGAATTTTCTTTGTGAGAAGGTAACGTACTCCAAGTAAGGTCGACAAAACTAGCACAGTTTCATAAAAATATAGAATTATGATTTTTTTTTCCTTCTGGAACGCCCTTACAGCTATATTTCTAAGTGCATTTATTGATGCATTTTTAGGTTTAGGTATATACACTTTCGTGAATGTTATGCACTTTACGAGCCTTATATATGTTACAGGATGTGTCAATCATCAGAGTCCAGTCGTGGCCGTCGATGATAATGGGCGATTCTCAATTAGAGACGTCCCGGGTTCGATTCCCAGTTCTACTACGTTTGTTATTAACGTTTCTGCACGAAAACCTATGCATATACAAACAAATATTTAGTTGTACTAAACAGTTATTACGCTTGGGCAACACAATTAGCGACAAAGTAATTTTGTTTCAGTATTAATTTCGTCATGCACAAACAAATTATGTGATAGGGCCAAGTAGATTCTGTTCAACACACCTAAAACTTCCTTTTAGACTGCGAAAGGAATAAATTTGCCGTTCATCAGGACTCCTTAAAATTAAGTAGTCTTGCTGAGATCCCTCTTGCTTCACACAGCTTTGCGTCTTGGTCAGTTTTACTGCCTTTACAAAGCATCTTCGTATCAGACACAGAACACACGTAAACACGTGACAGCTTTCATAAAGATGGATACTCTACGCGCATTGAATTTCGATGGTGAAATTCAGGCCATGGTGAAACAACGCGGTGATTAGGCGTTGTCTCTGCCGCCCGAACGTGACGAGAAATTCTCACTTGTTTTTGTTTAGTCTTCAGAGTTTCGCGCTCCCTTTTTCCCATTTCACGTTCTCCGTAAGGACAAGCCCTGGAAACAAGCCTCAAGGTCGACTACTTGTCAAAGCCTGACGCAATAAACTGTTATTAAATGATACGGCAATTCACGAACGTCAAAACCCCAGCAGATTCCCGTGTTTCAAAAAGTCACTACTGCGTCCACTTTTTTTAAAGATAACATCGAATAGAATTTTACGCAATGCAAAGAAGTCATGCGTTACGTCAACATGCTGTTCTGAGTTCGAAGTATTGCTTTCAAATGACTTAACATCGTAACGTTGAAAACAGTGAAATTTCATACAAATAAAATAGCAAGTAGCATGGAATCTGAATTATTGCTCATTGCAAATCTTTTGCTATTAAAAATTCTCCAGGATTTGTGAAACTGTAAGATGTCAAGGAATCAGTGTGTGGTGAACGTTTCCATGGTGTACAAAACAAAACAGAGACATATCACTTGCGACTCCGTAAGGCTCGAACAAATTTTTTATAGTTTTAAACATAACGGTTAGTAGTCTTCTGTAGTCTATGTTTATGATCGTAGAGCTATATGCAGTTAGTGGATGGGGTTAGTAATGGTTTCTTTCGGGCGTATGAAATAGCTTAAAAAACTTATTTAATGAGGACAGTTGAATGTAGTTTAAAAACCAAGTTTTGATATATACTTGTT
>PNEQ01110520.1:23472-51979 GCA_003012365.1 Medauroidea extradentata
TATATATATATATATATATATATATATATATATATATATATATATATATATATATACATATATATATAAAAGTAATGTTAAAAATCCTTCAAATTTATTTTTTTAAATAAAATAAAAAACTACGTGTTATTTCATTGTTTTGACACTATTCAGTGTGTTGTTGCTTAATACCAGATGACAATTCATTTAATATGTCAATAAATTTCATTTTACAGTCGATTTTTAGAATTACTTCCAATATAACCTAATTTATGTAAAGATTGTAAACCCATTTTCGGCTTCCTTTTCATAAGCTCTCACGACTCAAAATTAACACATTCGGTTCTGATTTATCCCGTAACATATTATACCACACAAAACTCGTATAAATCATCAAATGATTTTGTAATTCTTTTTAAACTTATTTTATCATTGGCCTACACCTATTATACAAATGAGCAGATATGAATATAAAAAGTCTTGAAAGTTAGCGAAAACAAATCACTTTGGTTGAACTTTAAATAGAAAAGGAATAGTTTTAAATTTACTTATTCTAGTCATCCGATAACATTCAAAATTTTAAAATGAGGACATTTTAAACTGTCAAATAAAACTTAAATAGTAACAGTATCACCTTAAGATGTGTCTCAAATTAGCACACACTATAAATGAAATGTAGATATTGACTGCTACTTAAGGCCGTTCAAGTGTGGAAAAATCATAGTTGAAAATTTGTATGAAATAGTCATAGTTTTGCAGACGGTACTTGGGAAAACATTTTCCTCCTAAAAAAAAAGTAGTTCAGCCAGTTTTCCCATAATGGCATTTCAAAGTCAAAATTTGCATGTTTCACTCTACGCGCAACGCGAAAACCAATAAACATAATTGAATGAAATAATTCAAATTTAAACAATATGTCACGAGCTATGGCTTGAAGTATGTAAAAGCCTATTTACAAAATGTATTTGTATTTAAAAATGCTAAAACTAGGAAATAATTACAAATTCCAGAAGTATGTAGTTTCAACGTAAATTATCTTGTTTCATTGTGTCAATTGTTGTCGCGGTGTTCATGAAGTAAAATCATGCAAATTTTGACTTTGAAATACCATTACGGGAAACCTGGCTGAGCTAATATTTTTTTTTTTTGTAAGAGAAAAATATAATCCCAAGCAATTCACAGAAATATGAAATTATGACTATTCCTCACTTGAACGCCCTTAAAATACACGTAAAATGTTTTGAAATTATATGAATTTCTGATGTACGTTCAGCTGAAACATTAATAAATTTAAATATGTATTACATTGTAGAGTGAATCTGTATAGTATTAAATTTTCCATGTTGATAGACTAGTGTCAAATAACATGCTTTGTAATCACATTGCAACAATTTTAAAACTAAAAAAAAAAAAAATAAAAATAAACTGAATAAGTACTCAATTCAAGTAGTATTTATCTACGTTTGTGGTCATATTTTTAGTTTATTATGTTGGTCAGTGGTGTAATAAAATTTGTACCATTAGCATAATTACTCAATGTACGTACAGTATTCGACAATTACTCTCCCGTACGTAAAATCATAAATTAAAATATTAATGATCGAAAGAATATTTTTATTGTGTACGTATGAAAGGTTTAATCAAGAAACGGGAATGTTACGGTCTGAATACGAGAATTTAAGAAGTTGTAGCCCTGGATAGGATGTTCTCATTGTTCTGCTGTTGCTTTCCTCGTCTTCATTTATTACGCCCCTTACAGTGGCTCGTTTCCCTCACTTCAAGTTCGAAATAACGGCATAGGGTCCAGGCCTTCATGTTAATAGTTAGTGGACCGTAGTTTTTTTTTTTTTTTTTTTTTTTTTTTTTTTGCGGTTGTGGCACGGGAACGGGGAAGGCGATACGTCTAATATAACCCGTGCGTCGAACACCTCATCGCCTCTAGGCGCGGAGTACTAAACTAGCGTGCAGTGTTTACGTAGTAACTGTTTTTCAATGGCACTTTAAGCGATGACTCTGTAATTTTATTTGTGGAAAGTAAGTGGTAAAGTCCAATGCAGGTTTCTATGATTGTGTTTTACGATTACGGTTGATATTTTCTCGGCTGCAGCAACGTGAAAAAGTCATTTTTAGCACTTTTGAGGAGCTTGATAGTAATGTTTTAAATTATCGGACTGCATTTTTAAAATCATAGGGACTTAATTTGAAGTGTGCTTTCTTTTCGTAGATAAACGCATTAGAAACATTTTTAGTAACTATACATGAAAAACGACTATACGTACCACGCTACAGCACGTCTCACGCGCCAGGTTCCAGTAACTCTTAATATAGCAGACGTGTGCCGAAAGAAAAAGTAAAATTTATCTGCATCTTACATTTTACATCTTACATGTAACATTTTGCGTGAATATGACTCATTGCTTACGTTTTTGTTGCTAACCCAAGAAAGAGTTTGATTACAGACAAAACTGTATTGTAAAAATATTACTTAAAATATATCTGGAAAACGTATGAAAATCTCACGAAAAATGAGTTCAAGACCTATTTCCAGTACATAAAAAGCGAAATTGTTGTTCGTTACGACAATGCTGGCACCCTACGAAAACCAAATTAATTAGATGAAATATTTTACACTAAAAGTAGTTGTCATGGCCTACATGTTAAAGCTATAAAACACTTTTTTTTTATTTTGAAAATGCTGAAAATTTAAGATTTTTTACTTTATTTTAGACATTTTTTAAAAAATTACAAACTAATTGATTTATTACATACGTAACTTTCAGCATGTAGCTGTGACGTCTTATTTCAGTGTAAATTGTTCCAGCAGTCTGTAGGCGTTAGTGAAATGTACGCTTCCGTTAAACGCAAATTTTGAATTTTGACATGCCGTTATGGGTGTACTACGTATGCTAAACATTTTCCATACCGGGAATATATAGTCATTAGTAATGTCTAAAAATTTAACCATATTTCGTACATATATAACATTATGCATTGTTTATGCTTGAATAGCGTTGTTACATGGAAAAAAGGGAAATCGTTAAACTGCATGTGGTGCCTGTTAGATTGGCCACTTTGGTTACCTGCTAAAAGTTACGTGTTCCGACAACAAAACTAGTAGCTGCAACTGCATTCACGAGGCCTTTGCGAGGATTTTAGAAGTTTCCTCACACGACCAGAACGCCCGCTTTAGAACACTCCTATGTCATTTCTAGAGATGATGGCATATCGTGAAAATGTTTTGTGCCAACTTACCATTGAAAACGCTGTATCATCTTGCAACATATATGATTCGGTGATAATACATCTGACACAACGTAGCTGTATGCAGACAAACAACAGGCATCACATATTACAATATCAGGATCCTTATTGGCTCAGTTAAATAGGGTAACAGCTCCCAAGTACAAGCTAAAGCCAGAAACCTTCTGGTAAGCTGAACGTGTGTTGAAATCCAGCAAACAGACAAGTTTTCCCACGATAAACCATCATTAGGGATAAGAAGTTTTCGCGACAATATTTTTGCCCCACATAGTTTCAATGGCCTACGTACACATCTGCAACTCTGCTCCATGGTTATTGGCAAAGTGTCTTTGTGCAGAGGCGTCAACCATCAGAACAAGGTTAACAGCGACACCACACGCTTGTGATTTGCGGTTAAAACCCAACGACGAAGGGAGTTAAAACGTCCAGTCACTGACCACGAAGCAGAACTGCAGGTGTGCACGTAAGGCATTGAAACAAAGTGGGGCAAAAATTTTTCGCGAAAACTTCCTACCCCTGACTATCGTCTCTAGTTATTTCATAATTAGACTAAGAAATTTCGCTGGTTCAACGACCTGCAGCGTAAACTCCACAGTCCTGTGTACACTTATGTCTTCAGCTACTTGTCATTGGCAGCTGCTCCAGCAAGCGGGTGAGTTGCAAATCTGGCGGTCAGCGAGTGTTTTCATGCAGGTCCTCTATTGGTTCACAGTTCTCATGTTAGAGTTTCATTAATTCTGGCGTAGTCACGAAACATATTTCTCTTGTACAGGGGTTCTTAGACGAATTCGCGAAATTTCCGTGTCTATAACCAAATTCAGAGAGTAGAAAAACGCAAATGTTGCGTTATTTTCTAACTGCATACTAGACTGAAAACCTCGACGTCTTTCATTAGCATACATTGCCGTGGGTTGCAGCAGGAAACGCTTTTGGCCTATGATCAGAAATTCTATGGTAGAGCGACCAAATACACGTACAGTGGCGGCTCGTATATTTTTACCAGGTAGAGCAGAAGTTGCGCTAGTTGACGCTACATCCACTGACAAGCTGGTATGTAGGTGCCGCTTATTACTGACTGCTCACATTACAGTAGATATTTCATGGTCACTGGTGTACGACGGTGCGTTCTCGGCGCATGTGTCCATCAATGAAAGAGATTATTGAAATAAAATATTTATTTAAGGCCATGCTAGGTAATTTTTTTTACGTTGGTGCAAAAAAAACCGTTTTAACGGAATTCTTTGAAAATATTCAAGACTACGATCAACAATGTGATGCACAATTCTGTGTAGGCGTTCTGCCAATAATACAACGTTCGTTCGCAAAATTTTATTTATTTTGGAATCGACTTATTTTATTAACAAATCTGATGATACTTTAGATGCTAAAAAAACTAGGTTTATAGCTACAAAAATACGTACAAGTTACGTTATATTTATGACAAAACGATGTAGATATAATCTGATGTGGAAATTATGTTACTTATTTTCAAAATTACTGTATAACTACCGGGCGTGACGCAGGGGCATCATTTCAGGTTTTTCTTGGGGGGGAGGAGGGGGGCAAGAATTCTTTTTCGGCAACAGTGACCTTGTTGCATCTTTTTTATTAATTAAGCATGTATACATTAGAAACTTTAGCAATAAAACTTCAATTTTATCTGCTTAAGTTAGCATTATTCAAATAACAAAATACAAAAACTAAATTGTATACACTTAAAACTCTAAATCCAATGCCCCCCCCCTGCCATCCCTTAAATGACGCCCATGGTGTCAATGGCTACCTTCCTACTTGGAAGCGCAGCCAGTTGCAGCGCCACGACTGAAGGGGAATGCAGGCCGAGCCGAGGGAACTAGTCGGACGAGTGAAATGATAGCTAACTCCTGTCCGGGCCGGCCTCGTGCCGATAGCGAAGTGGAGTAAATAGAGCCTCGTTACTTGCAAGTGCTAGCCATCAATACTCCGGCACAGGCATGCGTCGCCAGATGGTGTGTTTTCCTACTTCGTGCCAGTGCCGTGTGAGGGGAGATCCATGCAGTGACACAACGCAGGTATGCCTGAACCAAATAATGCCACACGAAGAGCGATATTTTATTTTAAGGGCAGTGACTATTGTTTTTTCGATAATAATAATTTTTTTTTCCAAGTTTAAACTAGAGCAGATATCAAAAATATCAAAAATATATCTGTCAGTTTTGTTTAAAATGGTTTTTGTCGCGACAACAAATTTTTCAAAGCAATAAAGTATACGGTTTTGACTAAAAAGTCAATAAATTGTATAATTAGCTAAAATCATAGTATTTACTGCCTTGAAAAAACAAAATCAGCCAACATGGAGAAGACGATTTTAAACAAAACTGCCAGACAGATTTGTGATATCTGCTCTCGTTTAGACGTAAAAAGATTATATCGCAAAAAAAAGTAGAAACTAGAAAGCATGGTTTTAAGGCCTTGTTACCGAGTTTTGCAGTGATTTCGAAAATATTTTTTTATTGCTACCTAATACTCATATCAAAATTTCGCTGCTCAGTTTTTACACTTATATGTTATAATTTCTAGCTGAATTTTTTTGTAGAATTATACTGAACAGTTTTTTAGATTTCATTACCCTAAGTACCACGTTTTTCGTCGTGAAAATAAGCAAAAATGAAGGAAATTATTATTATTTTTTGCTAGCGAATGGTACATTATTAAAAAAAAAAAGACGCGTCCACAGTATTGTGCATCGTGTGATTGCACATTGACTCAAATTGTTTCAAAAATTTTGGTTAAAAAATATTTTAGTTATTGTCACCAGTCTGAAAAAAACTTGGGAACAAGTCCTTTTAAGCGAATTATTTACGTGGTGCATGAACGTTATTATAACGTGTTGATATTTACGGAAAACCGCTGTACTTGTTCCCTATAAAACACGCAATAATCAGAAGGAAACCAACTAACAGTTTACTGGAACCGAGATATTCTAGGTGAAGTTTACTGAGTGTGTCCAGACCTTGTACAAACCGCTTGTTCTTACTTCTTATTTTTATTGAAGAGGAGTCCTAGACTGGCGCATGGACGGCTTTGCAGCATGTCACGCGTATTCTTTTCTACGTGAAACCGTTTAACTTATTCATATTACGTTTATCTACGAAAATAACACATACTTGAAATTATGTTTTTATGTTTTCAAAAATTCAGCACACTTGTTAGAAACATGATTTTCGTGCCTCTCCAAATGGCTAAAAACGGGGGTTTTTTTTTAGACTGTATAACTCTGAAAGTATTACCTGAATTCGTAAAGTGCGTTGGTCTTTACTTCTAACTCTCCGACAGTAAAATGTTGTGGTCACCGTTTGAAGTCCCGTAGGAAAACGACTACAAGGAAAACCTTGCACGCCAGTTTGGCGCGCTGCTATACTCTATCCATCCTAAGGTTGCAGCAAAATCATTCAAGTGAACGACAGTAACATTTTTGCAAAGCATAAACTTTATTTGAAACATTGGAAAATTCAAGGTAACTATGTTTCGGCACAATCACAATTCGAGGAATCAAGATATAATTCAATTGCTTTGATTTATTTGTTTAGCAATATTTATTTCTGCTGCAACCTAAGAATGGACAGAGTATAATAGAGGCGATATGCTTCTCGTCAAGCATGGGACACTGGCTCTTATTGCTACGCTGTTCCCACGGGTCAAAGGTGGAAATTCGACACCGGCGAAGACTCTTCTTAAATATTACGATATAACATTGTCCGCTGTGGTCGAGAGAGGTCAGAACTGTAGTCTCCCACCTAGGAGATCCCGGCGTATTCGGTCCTGGATTCCCCGCATGTGGGAAACGTGGCGGACGTTGCCGCTAGTGGCGGGTTTTCTCGGGGAACTCCCGTTTCCCTCGCCTCTCTCATTCCGTCGCTGCTCCACACTTACCGCGCCTCATTTGTCGGGCTGGAAGGCGACAGGCATGTCTAGCTAGTCGAGCAGCCGGCCCAATCTTCACCCCGGCCTTCTTTTATAAACATTGTGACCCTGCCAGGAGGCGGAAACACGTGGCGAATTTCATTTCATTATGATCTTACTTCGTTATTATCTAAGGGATTTTTACGACCTTCTCCTGCTTGATATTATCTGAGATAAGTCACTTTCTGGTTTAGTTTCTTTCAGCTTACCTCCGTCCGATTACGTTTGAAAATTTTTTAAATGTTAAAAAACTGATCATTCAGTCTGATCTACTTGGGAAAATACCAACCTGATTCGAGAAAAAAAAAACAGATAAGCGTTCGTTTGGCTTTATGTCATACTTTCCTTGAAGCATAGTACACGATCACATGTTAAAAGTCCCAGTAGAAAATACTTACACGAAATTAATGTGCGCCAATTTACAGTTCCGCACATAAATGCGTATTAGATTTTGTGACTAAAACATGAGTTCTTGGGGATTTGCTGTTTGCATCATCCTGAACATTTTAAAAAGTTGGACCATGACATTGGTCTTGGTAGGTGACCTTGAGAGCCGTCAATAACACTTCGTGTATTTTTTCTAACATGATGGATGTTGAATATCAACAGAGGCATTCAACCAATTTACAACAAAGGGAGGGCTTGTTGCAAAATATCTGGGTAGAATATTTTTCGAACGGTATTGTTTTGATATTCTGGCATGATTATATATTGTTTCGTACATAAATATTGCCTGGTTGCTTGGCTACAAAATCAATAGACTATAACCCATCATACTCAATTCATTGTTTCTTACTTCCTGAGAACTGTCCTATCTTTAATTCTGTTTTTGATTCCCGGTGGGGCCACTCCCGAGCTTCGCTTGTAGGAAACGTGGCGGACGTCGGAATTTGTCAACGGGGTTTGTCGGAGTAATCCCTTTCCCTCTGCCCTTGCATTTCGTAATGACTCCATTCTCCCCTCACTCATCCTCACAAGCTCACAAGAGCTGAAAAAATATTATATATAAAAAACTGAAATTTGGAATCAAAATTTCAAAAAATTCAAGAATTTCAAAAAATGCAAATATATTTTTTTAAAAATTTGTTTTTATATAAAATCCCTTGTAGCATGCAACTTAATTTTTGGGTGTGAATTTTTTCAATTATGTTTTCCTTTAAAGCATAAAGCCGTTTTATGCAAATCTTGACTTACGTGCATTAAAAGAAGGACTATGAAAGCTAAAAATGTTTTATTGCAGTAAAAAATTGTTACAAAACAAACCATATCTCGTACAACTATGAAAATGTTCATAACCAAAATTTCCTCTTGCGCCCCCTTAAGGTGGTTGCTTGGGTGAACGTCGTTTGCGCGTCTGAGACCAAGAAGTGCAAAATCGCTAAGGGCGATACAGACATGCCCATCGTGCCTCACCGTAGCCTCTAGGTGCTAGTCATTGAAATGTCATGCAGTACTTTCACCGAATGCTCACTTCAGTAAAATATTCAGTGATTACACCGACATTTTATGGAGTTTAATACGTAAATATTTTATTTTTGAAGTTCTGATACACTGCACATGCATTTAATTAATAAAAACATCTTAAGTTGCGTTATGTGCATTTTGAATTTGTAAAAATTAGTTTGTTTGAATTTAGCTCCCTGGAACATAATTTTACGGTAACTTCAAAAATATAAGTATTAAAAGTAATGATGTCCTTTAATTGGTTAATGAGATGGACACTAACGTGAGGGAGAGCCCTAAACGAAAATACAATGATAAATAATTTCCTTGTGGAGATAGTAAAATAACTAAAAAATAATAATTTTTTTCTCAAAAATGAAAATTTTCGTTACAAAACATCGTTTCCCTCTAGACAACCACGAAAAGGTAAAGCCAGTAATATAAGTACCTCAAGTCATTAAGTAAAGATTTTGTTTTATTTATACCCCACATCGATAATTATATGACAAAATACATGTTCTGTAGCGGGCGTTCTGAAAGCGAGTGTGGTCTTCCAAATTCGTCACAAATGCCTCATGAATTCCGTTGCAACTACCAATGTTGTCAGAACATTTAACTTCATGCAGGTATGAGCGGTTCAGGATAAACTGAGTACTCAAAAAAGCCCTGTAAAAATTCTCTTTTCGCCCAATTCGAATCTTTCCGCGTGTAACGACCTACTTTGGACTAGTTACTTAATTTTTGCGCGTTCAAAATATTTTTATTTGCTTATAGGAACCGTTATATTGCCTGATAAAAATATCAGTTACATAACATGTGATTATGTCGGTTTCAATAGGAGAATACGTGGAACTATATACAGTAATTCGCTGCCAACCATACACGCAGTAAGGCAACTACTGATGACGTAAAATCATATGCAGTAACGGATAGTGATATTTTTCAAAGGTAATATTTTTAGTGCTCACGTTATCCCAAACGACCTATAACCATAACGGCCATTCTAACAGGCACCAAACACAGTTTAACCCTTTATCTGTTTACATGCACCAATGACCTTAAGTAAGTGTTTTTTCCTCAAAACACATAGCTATACAGTAGAAAATCACTCGCTGCTAATTTCCGATGCGCTGTTGGAACAAGTTGGCAAGTCTGTAATGGGCTACTTACCGACATGCAGCACTATATGCACTTTGTACACATTTACCTGAGAGGGCTGGGCGATAACACTGATAAGCCCTTACGTACGGGCTTTGTTATCTTTGAAGAGGGGAAGGAGGAAGACTGCTGTTTCCGTTTGTTGCCAGCGCAGCAAGCTTGGAAGAAGGGGAAGGAAGGAAATGCTATCCATCTGACAATAAGAAATAAGTATAGCACCTTAGTAATTGTACAATACTACACTGGCAACCTGCACTCGACTTATCAAGCCTTTGCCAAAATGAAAATGTGAGCCTTACATGCTCTTCTTGTCGTTCAATGAAGTTTGTGAGAAGTAAAACTACATGCTAAGGGCATGGTTGACAGCAGTTTTAATCGTTACGTTTTTATTTTTATATTTAAGACATAATATGTGACTTAATTTTTCTCCTATTAAATTTTTTTTATCTATCATAGTTTTTGCATGATGGCTTGTCAAAGTCAAAATTTTCAGGCTACAAGTTTTCCTATGTAAGAACAAAATATAGAACGTGTTTGTTCTTAAACAAAAAAGCTGAAATTTAAAATATAAATTCAACATTTCAAGTCATTACGAATCTCAGAAACCACAATAGAGAAAATTCCTAAAAGAAAAAAAGATTTTAATATTTACCCGATCCTTCCGAATTATTTTGGCACTAAATGCAGCCAGGCAAAGCAATATCTTTGGAAACATTGGAGTTTCCAAATTATTCAGTTTTGAAAATGACATATTTTCAAACGCCGTCGTAAACATTGAAAACACGTTCTTATCGGCTAACTCATTTATGACGTAGCTTTACTTGTTTTGGTTAGCCGTCACCTACCAGGCACTATTGTGTGTATTGGAATTTTTCATAGATTTAATTTAGCGAACCCAGTTACGTAGAAGTTAACTCGAGAAATTCGCCCGTTGTTAAGGCATGCGTGGTTTTAGATTTGGTTGTTTACAACGAATAATTCACTGCTGTTGATTTGGTTTTAAAGGAGTGAAGATAGCAAGGTACCCCTATTTAATTGCTCTCACACAATGTAACGTTTTAACTATAGGTTTGAGTTTGTCAATTTAAATTAAATTCCAGTTTGATAGCAACTTACTACGAATTCATTTTAATGTTTCAGATACGCTGTAGAATCATAAGCTTAGGTTTCAAAAGTCAGCAGAATGAAGTTCGCAAGCGTACAAAAATTGAATCTATCGAACTAGTAGCTGGAATGCGTTTAACCAAATGTGGCACAGACTGGTCATCGAACGTCCTAGTTGACTGAGTTGGTGAAAATGATATAGCAGATATGTTTTTATTACTAGTACATTTTTTCTCTAAATAATTTTTACGTTTCTCGTGAACGGCATTGAGAGCTGTGCTGCCACCTCGGGGCGAGACCCTGCCCTCCCCTCGAATTATCGGCCAGTACACAATATTTAAAAATAAATGAACTGTATTTTTGTCGTCAATAGCAGATAATTAGGTCTCTTCTTGAAGATTAAACCATGCAGTCCGCCTTGACTTAACAGGCGGCGCTATAGTTAAGAGTTTATTCCGAGTAAATTGCATTTTATTGCTGCGCAAAGTAACTACTATCCACATTTATACTCTTCGGAGTTCAAGCCATACTGGACTTTACCGCATAAACTACTTTATTTAACACAATTTTACGACTTGAACGTATGTTGCTGTAACTAGTATTACGTACATTAAAATGTACAGTATTGTGACGTCATCGATCGTGACATCAACATGGCGGTTCACGTTTTTGCAACGCAAAACAGACTGCTCCTTTTATTTAAGTTTTTCTCGAGCTATACAGACTTTAAGAAAGAAAACCGTTATTCATTAAATTAAACCTACTTTTAAATAAAAATATGATAACAAATAGGCATTTTCCTATTGTGGATCAGTTTACGGGTACTTCCCAGCCTCTGTGGCCCTAAGTGTACTGTATCATTTTACTCGTCTTCGCATCCCCTGCAACGTGACTAAGAGCTTTAAACGTTATTCAGGGACATCCACAAAGCTAAAAGACAAATACTTTGATAAAGCAAATATCGATAGTAATATACTTTAAAAACAACATTTTTCAGCGAATAGCGTGGATTGGATAAACAACTTTGCGACAAAAAAAATGTTAAATAACATTAGAGTTAATCGTCGAGTTCCGTAAAGATTAGGAGCAAATATTGAACTTTGACTTAAATAAATATAAGTTTCAGATTTTCTTTTACAAATATTTTGGTTAACTTTATTCATTTTTACATCCTCTCCTTTTTTTTTATCGTGATAAAACCTGTTAACACCTAAAGAAAAAATCTGCAGCAACATTATTTTTTTTAGAGCGAGTTTTGTTACATATTGCTGTATTTAGTGGCTGTCACCAAACCATAACCTCTAAAACGGCGGAGGTCGATGTTGGAACAGCATGTACGGCGCTCGAGTCTCTTCAAACCAATCCTGGTTCAGTCTGCAGCGTGCCGACCCGGATTTTTGTAAGTGTGAGTCAACCCGGACGATACCGTTGGTCAATAGGTTTTCTTTATAATCTCCTGTTTCCTCGATCAATTTCTCATAGACTACGCGTCTCAGTGCTCACGTCAGAGCGGCGGTCATATTGGTGCTTTGTCCTTATAAAGGGGATACTGAGACCGTGTCTCAATTTAAAGAGTACTCTGTTGAGAGAGTACTCTTTCGCATAACAAGAGAGAGCTCTTGTTTGCTTTCTGGTGCTCTCTCTCTCTCTCTCTCTCTCTCTCTCTCTCTCTCTCTCTCTCTCTAATTGGAACGATGCTCTCGCGTATTTGTAAACAAAACTATTCAAAAGTCACAAGTGCGTAAATTTTATTAGTACACGTATTAAATACATTTGTGGGCGATTCAAATAATAATCTTTAAACGTACTAGCGTCGTATTTCAATAGGGGAATAATTGTTTATAGGTGAGTCCAAAATATTTTATTTTGTGTATTTAAACGCATGTTAGGGTCGAAAACGTTAACTGAATTTCTCGCCATGTATAACTGTTCACCGGAAATAATTATTTATGTATAAATATCGAAATATTTGCAATAAATGACGCACGTTTTTTCAGTAACCTCAAACCATAGTTGTAATCAAGATGGTGTATGCCAGAGAGCACGGGAGAGAGAGAGCGAGGGTGAGTACACAACTTCGTTCGCTCGCTCTTCCGTACTCTATGACGTTGTTATGACGTATTTGCGAAAGCGAGAGCACGAAAGAGCACTCTTTGGGTGAATTGAGACGCGGCCTAAATTCCAGTCATTACTATAGTGCGTAAGGTAACCTGATCATATACATAGTGATATATCTTAATATCGTGATAAACCACTTTACGGACTTTACAAAACATTGTAAACCTAGTTCACTATGTTACCAACGGATAGCGGGCGTGTTTGGTTTTGGCATTACGTGACCAATGTTATTATAAGATCACAATTAAAATGATTAACATATTTCTGTTACTGAAGTTCGTAGTCTTAATATCACAAAGTAAGGTTTAAGATTAATAATATATTCATTTTAAGATACATAACATCGTTAATGTGGCAGCCTGGCCAAAGCAGTCTAACGGGGCTCAGAGCTTCAGACAACTCAAGTTTATTCGAAAATCTTCAACGTACGTAAGTGATACCGAAAATGATATGAAAATATTTTTTCTTGGACCATTTTAGGCATGTTAATCTTGATTCAGAATATTAAAAACGGTGTAGGTAGGCACAACACACCTTTATATCAAATATTACGTCATAAATTACAGAGGCACCCCAGAATGTCTTATACAGGCGAGTAATTGGCAAGAAGATTAGGATGAGGCGTGATGCACGTTTTATGTTGCCCTTACCTATCCGCATTATTCTAATCAAACACGCAAAATACGTCTACCTAGACGACCACCTTAAGGGCTTGGGCCCGAGTTTCTCGTCTTTCGAGATAATTATTTTTTAAAATGCATACGAGAGTCGATATCGTAAAATCGCTTCGTAAATTTGTGCAAATTGGTTTCACTATGCAATGTAATTTTCCGAGACAAATTGTATGATGAGTAGAGCTAATTTATCTATTAAAAGGAAATACCGTTAATTAACTAATAGCAACTATTTTGCAGTTTTCTGCCTTGACAAAATTAGAGTATGTAGTTTAAATGAGTCATAACAAAGTTACGAAGCGATTTTACGATATCGGCTCCCATTTATGTTTTAAAAAATAATTGTGGTTAAATGCGAAGAAACTCGGGCCCAACTGCCTTCATATAAAGACAACAAAAATCTTACGTAACCGTGCGTCTAGAATAGCGTGTTTGTGGACGTCATTACAAGGGGGGAACAACTAGAAAGTAAAGTGTATATTTATGGAGGTGACACAGCAATGTACATACCGGTCACGTGGTTGTCGGCGACGCCCACTATGGGCTGGCCGTCAATCACCGCGCCCCTCGTGCATGCGACACGTGTTGTAGTGGCACCCCTGCGGCGAGGGGCGCGAACACAGCAGCTTATCGCCGCGAGTCGCTCGCTCGGCAGGCGTCCATGTTCAGTTCATGTGTCGCTGATGTTACTGGTGCAGTTGTTGCAGGTCCCGGTAGCCTCGCGATACCACCACAGACTAAATAGTAACACAGACGCGATTTATCTTCCTAACTTACCCTAATCTAACGTGTAGAGACATGCAAACTTCGCGTTATTTTCTGACAGCTGACTATACTCGAAGCGACTGTAGGCTCGTTCGACGTCTCCCGCTGGCCGATATTGTGAATTTGCCGCGAAGAATGCTTACACGGTACATACGTAACACACGTCAATGACAACACATAAAAGTTCGTGGACAATTGAATCACATATTATGCTCTGTTATGTATAGGAAAGTGATATTTAGTCTGCTACTGAATGATAACACGATTCTTGCATGTCTCTACTAATGTGTTATGACGGAGGTCTGGGGGAGGAACGGGACCTAAGTGCGTCTCAGACAGGGGCGTCATTTGGGGCCACAGGGGGGGGGGACAAATGCCCCCCCCCTGGATTTAGAATTTTCATTGTATGAATATATTTTTTGTATTTTTAAATTTAAATAATGCTATTTTAAACACGTAAAACTGATGTTTTATTACTAAAGTATCTAATTTACACATGCTTAATTAATAAAAAAATGCAACAAGGTCACTGTCGCCGAAAAACAAAATCTGCCCCCCCCCTTCCCCCTAGAAAAATCTGAAATGACGCCCCTGGCTCTGGGCTGAAGAGTGTAGAGATTTTGGTCAGCGCTTATTATCGAGGTCTTAAACACTGGTGGAGGGATGATACGATGTGAGCATGGAGCAGCGCCGGAATGAATGGACGGGGGAAACGGGAGATCCCCGAGAAAAACCCGCCGACCGGCGGCATCGTCCGGCACGATTTCCACGTGCGAAAATCCGGAGACCGATTCCGCCGGGAATCGAACCTGGATCGCCTTGGTGGGAGGCGAGAGGTCTGACACTCGGCCACCGTGGACCCTGTCTCGGGGCTGAGCTCCATAGGCCTACAAGGGAGGGATATCATACAAGGAGGCACGCATCGCGGCAGAGAGGAATTGGGCTGACATTAGCAACAAACAAATTTTTGCAAACTTATTTTCACCAAAAATCACTGGCTGCTGGTTCTAGCCATAGAATAAAATGTGTCAAGTTCTATATTCAAATTGCAAACTGTCTTTTTTTTTTTTTTACGCCCAACAGTTCAGTATTTTGCTATATGCACCCTAACTACTGCAGTACTAATTAAAATCGTCTTCTCAATCTTGGCGGATTTTTTCAAGGCAGTAAATAATGAGGTTTTAGCTAGTTATGTAATTAACGAAATTCTGGTTAGTTTAATTTTTAGTCGAAACCGTATTATTATTTTTTTAATAGCTATCACGACAAAATCCATTTTAAACATAACTGCCAGATAGATTTTTGACACTGCTCTTGTTTAAGCTTACAAACAAATCCTCGCAAAAACAGTAGAACCTAAAGAGCACGGTCTTAAACATAGTGTAGAAACTAGGGAGGGGCAACTACTCCCCGTCATATGACTGTGAGCCTGAACAATGTCACGAGTGATGGGCCCGTCACTTACAAGTATCGGTAAGCAGCGAAAGATAATCAGCACGGAAATGGGGATTACAGGGGTGGTTCCTTGTTCCACGCCTCCCACTCCCTTCGTTCCACCGTTTTCAAAAATTTAACGATAACACTTCTGCTCGTGAGCTTTGCCTAGGACCGCAGGTATCTGGCCCGCACTCTAGCAAAATATTCGAATACGGCCAAAACGCTGGGATTGATTTCGGAATCGCTATGAAGCGACCATTGGTGGATTCTGTAGGTTGGGGGGGGGGGATGGCCCGGTCTCTGCTTGACTTATTAAAAGCATGGTTTATCCTTAAAGTATTACAAAATTTTTGCACGAGATGTTCAATATTTTTTTTGGTTAGGAAACCCCTTTAATAGCACTATTTAGTACCTTAAGAGGCCTCCCTAGATAGGTTGCGTTTGTGTGTGTAAGGCAGGAGCAGTAAGGCTGCCGCTGACCGATGTATGTAATGCATTATTGCCTCTCCGCGCAAAACACTTAGCTGGCGTGTAGGGCTTTACTATAGGCCATTCACGATAAAGTGAGCATTGCAAAAAGTTTCCTTTCAGCCGTTTTGCAGCCATCTTTATTATTTTTAATGTGAAAACTTCCATGTAACTAAAAACCAGTGTAAACTTTTCAACACTCTAAAAAATTAACTTATATTGACCAAATAAAACATATTTTTAATTATTTGCAAGTTCTGCTGAGTGCTCAGTTTATAGTGAACCGCCTATATGATCATTTACCTATGGGACTTCAAGTGGTGACTGCTTAATTTCATTTGTGGGCGGCATAGTTCAAAGTCTAACGCTTGTTTCGATTGTCGTGTTGTCGCACACCTCTAGGTCTGCGAAAATCTGCAAACTGTGTCGAAAGTTGTTGCTGGAATCTGCAACCTACACCTACCTGAAGAAATCGATAGAAGAAGGAAACACGAGTGTGTGTATTTTCGTCATTGGATGGCTACAATGGTTAGAATGAAAATTGGGTTCACTAAACTGGCTTTACCCAGTACCAAGCTAGCCACACGTGTGACGAGCGGAGTTCACACATCCAAAATTATTACGACAGACATGCTCCATGCATCACTCGGCAGCCGAGGCCTAAGCGTAGGACATAGTTTTTCCCGTTAAGACGCGGATAAGGAGAGCAATAAGGGTCAGACCGATATGCTCGGCTAAAGCCGCATCGCCTCTACACGCGAATCACTATACTGGCGTGCAGTACTTTCTTAGTGGTTTCTTAGTGCGCAGGACTTTAAGCGTTGACATTACGATTTCAATTGGGGATATTATGTAGTAAATGCCTGCTTATGTGTTATACGAATCCGGGAAGGACTTTAGGAGTTACAAAACTGAAAAAATAGCGATTTTGAGGGGTTACAAAATCATGTTTCTAATAAGTATGCTGCATTTTTAGAATTGCAGGAGTAGGCTATAGTTTGAATTGTGTATTCATTTGGTAGATAAACGTAATTGGAATACGTTCAGCAGCTCAACGTAAAAATTAACAGGAGTGACATGCTACAACACCGTTCATACACTTGGTAGGCTACATAGTCCTCTTAAGGGTACCGCCTACCTGTGGCTATTCAGCGCAATCGGGGACCTGAACCCGCACAGACACTTAGTCAACTATTGTTTACTTGTCACTTGTCATATTGTTTCCATTCGCAAGTTGCTAAGTTAGCGAGCTTCGGGGATTCGTCTGAACGTGACTAAGGGGCCCGTCTACCTAGCCGTTGAACTGCGCTGCAGAGGGTTAGAAATATCCGTTTATTCGTGAAACTATTATAAGTGTTCACGACGTATCGATATACGGAAAGAAAACACATTTAAGAGAGAGAGAGAGAGGGACTACGCGCATGGGAAATACTACTTTCGAGCTCTCCAACATGATTAAAAACCGCATTTTCGCACAGCTATATCACAAAATCGACTGCTCAAATTCATAATAAACAAATTAAGGGATCTTCAGAGAACTTTGGTACAAACTTTCCACCGGTAAAATTTCAGGGTTACAGTTTGAAGTTCCTTAGTTTCTGCAGTACAAAGGAAACACTGCGGGCCAGACCCGTCTTGCTAATAATGGCGATGTGGCTCTAGGTGCGCGCTTGAGAGTAGCTCTTATCACTCCTTTGCTTCTGCGCCTCCAACACAAAACAAATCCATGCAGACTGGCATGCCGATTCTGCAATTGGGTCTCCTTTGGATACACCGCACTAGATGAGTCTGTGTGTTCAGAATCCGTTTCGAGTGATTTTAAACTTTGAAGTATGTTACAGGCAGTTGCACGAAATGATCAGATAAATAGATACGTCAAGACGTACAAGATGCCCCATGGTCTACCGGAAACCTGCATCCATTGGCAGTACCTTCCACTGTAACAAGGGAATGAGTTAGAGGAGACAAGACGCCTATGAATTGTGCAAGTGAAATGCAGAGTCCAAAATGGTTAGCTCATGCGAGACGTATGTGTGATGAATCCCAAAGAGAAAACTCTGTACGTTATAATAATGCAGATGAGAAGACCGGTATTAAAAATTGATCTCCCAAAAAGAGAAACTTAATCATATTAATTCTGATGAAGTGAAGAGACTGGTAATAACAACAACTGTGGGTATTCGAACAAAGGCAAGAAACACTGACATACTTGGCTAAACGATATAGTAATTGACATAGTACTAAATAAGGTGATAAAGAAATAACACTATACCTACACTCAAACAGGTTACAAATTTCTCGAAAACCCTAATAAGAAAGTAGATATATTCAGACTTTTGATTTTTATTCAAATACTGGGGATTATTCCTATGCTCACTAAATATTCTAACAAGTCATGCGGCAGGGGTTTCAAAACCCACGCACTACGAAACACAGTTTTCGAGTCCTCTCCACCTTCTGGCTGGACGTGTCAATTGGTTAATTGTTCTGGCGAAGCTGCAAGCATATGTCACTTTAATTGCTCTTTAGACGACGACACTACTTCTGATGACAACAGGCAAGCAAGGCCATCCGCCAGACGGTCAGATCTTGAGTTTTCTGTTGCTGGAGTCCCGAATGTAACGAGTGTCGAGAGCTCGACGAGTGCGCGAACGAAACAGAAAATGAACGTTTGTGTCGGCGAATGAGAACAACTGTGATGTCGGAGGTGACCAGTGACTGCGGCCTAAGAGAATATTCAGTGAAAGGCCAGGATGAAATTTATGGGAGTGATAGATCATGGCGAAGGATCCGTGAAAGTGAGTAAGAAGAGACAGGTAGAACTTCTGGGACAAGGGGTCAGAGAGAGGAGGGGGAGATGGACTGTAACCAGTTGTAATCTCCTTATCGTGGGAGTACTCAATTACTTCCTTCTGCATTTGTACAGTTTTGGCAGCCATGTTGAGCCCTGGCTAAAAATTATTGCCTGATTGATGGACTTAACTCACCCCCCAGCAGTGCCATCTGAATGTTACTCCTGGTATGCCTTCGGGTTCAGCCACACGAGGGCAGATTCTGCCAAACAACATGCCGGTACAATTCCGGAAAACATGTTTGTCTAAGTGATTAAGGCGTGAGTTCATGCCTTGGCTTTGCCTGAGCAGTAGATCAGTTTCCTCCCCTCCTGTTCGAGGTGTCGGAGCAGTGCCATGCTGTAGTATCCGAAGGAATTAACGGCGAGCCACTCCAACAAGGAAGATTAAATTGCTCCAGGCTCATGAGTTTGGGGGGAGGGTGATCTCTCTGGCAAGAGTAGGATTACTACTGTCGGCATTAAGGGTGCTGACCGATTAAACCCATTGAGTAGATGCGGCGGCTGGGCTTGCCAAACAACGCTGACAGGTAGTCGGAATATATGTTATTTGGTAGACATTATTTCTCTTAGGGACATTTAATTGTTTAAATACATAGCTGTACATACTGTAGCTACAGATAATGTAAAAGTAATGTTGCATTTACTTTTCAGACAAATTTCATGCTCTATATATAATACATATCTAATACTGAATTTTAAAAGTAAATTCGAATGCTAATGACGGATGAGATGGCTAACGGTGAGGACTAAAATTACAATTAAGTAGTGAGGTCTGATGGCGAGGTAAGATGGGACAAGGTTGTCGTAGAGAAGAACGGCTGTGGAACGTATATATGTTGCAATGTACGGGTAATCCGATTGAGCTACAAGAGTTAATGCGCTAGCGAGAAGCCCGTAATGTATGCCAAAACGAGGGTATGAAAAACTGTGACTATGTAAGGTTGTAGTTACGTAGGACCCACTTCGGCTACCTTCGGAGAAAGTCGCCACAAATAATGGTCTCTAACATTGATTTGCAGCTGTGGTCTAGTATGCTCGTTGCCTCCGGCTCCGAAAACACCGCACCGCTGAGTCTAGACGCCCGACGTCAATACGTACCATACGTGTGTATACGAGCAGAAACTTGTGGTGCTGTTGGCCTGCTTCTCTAGCCATAAGGAGGATAGTGAATAAGTAGGGCCACTGAATGTTGGTGAAAAGAATTTTGCACAAACTTGTTTCAATGTCTTATCTCTAGGGCCACGAGTTTGTCGCGAGAAGATTTTTGCAACTTTTGTTTCAATACCTTACATGCACATCGGCAACTTTGCTTCGTAGTTATTGGCTGGGTATCTTTGTTCAGACACGTGTCTCATTTGACTGCACCCATCTTAATAAGGTTATTGTGACCCGTAGGGTTACCAGACATTGAGAATAAGGAAGGACACTTATGTAAAAAAAATAAAATAAAAGAGGTTATTACACTAAAAAGGAGGACACTGAAAATTTTTAAATCTGTAAATGGATAATCAAAAGAACACATTTTCGCGTGAATAACCAAGTTCAAACACAGTATGTTTTGCTATGCTTCTCACTACTCACATGATGTTCCAAGTCTGTAGAACCTTTATCCGCTACTGAAACGTAACAGTCACACAACACACACTTAGCTTCATGTTCTGTTCTTCCTTGAATAACATCTGGAAATTTCGTTTTTAAAGTATCACTTAATTTACATTTTCTCTTTGACAGTTTGTTCTGACACGATGAACAAGTATGGTTTGTACCGCATATATGCATAAACATTCAGTTACTTTTCTAGCAATTAAATGCAGAGGGAGCAGTGCGATTTATTGTGTGTGTATGGGCGCGCGCGTGCAGCTCCAAGAAGATTAATTCAGCTCTTGGACTCTTTCATGTATGCAATCATGCAAATTCTCATCCTAAAAAAGCCGGACATTTTTGAGCATCAAAAAATTCCTGCCGGACGCAAAAAAAAAACACAAAAAGGAGGACATGTCCTCCTTTGCCAGACATCTGGTAACCCTAACCATACAGCTGCAATTTGTCAGTACGACCCCAAGACAAGGGAGAGTTGAATCATACAGTCACTGACCATGAAGCTAAGCTGCAGATGTGCACATAAGGCACTGAATCCAGTTGGCGCAAAATCTTTTCGCCACAAAATCGTGTTTCTACGGATGTTTTTAACCCTTTGCATCTCGGGGTTCCACCCGCAAATCACAGACGTATTGCGACGTGGTAACCTTGCTATAATTGGCACAGTCTTATGAGAAACGTCACTGCACACACTCACAACTGCTAACAACCATGAAGCACAACTGCATATGTACATGTAAGGCATTGCAACATGTTGCTGTAACATTCTTTTCACCAAAAATCAGTGGCTCTGTCTTTATTATTGAGGAGCATGTTAATCTGTTCTCGATAAAAGTTTCACGGTTAGAATTCATTTTTCTTTAAGATGTGTCCATACGCAGTTCTATTAAGTAACCTGCTGAGGATAGGTCACACTTGACCAGATTAGCTCGATAACCAGGTTTCGCCTGGAAGCTTGCAAACAATACAGGCTTTGGTGGAATACCGAATACTTGAAAACTACTTGAGTTACCATTTGGCTTTAAGCTATTTCGACGATTCATAGAAAACCCATTTCTACTCTTTTCATCCATTACGACTTAATTATTTTTCGGGTATCTACGTCATCATCATTCTGAAGCGGGAATTATTCGATATATAGTTAACGAAAACACATTTAACGTGTTTTCACCTCATTAAGTGCTGAATTTCCAAATAGTCTGAAATAGTTTAAAATGCATTTTTGTGAGTATCATACTACACTGGAAATAACATTTTAGCCTATCTATTTTAAACTATATCGACGATTAATCGAAAACATATTGTAGCTATTTTCACTCTCTTACGGGCCGAATTTAGAAAAAAAAAATACCGTTTTAGTACTTGCCTAGCCCAGAGGATAATCCACCGATAAAATTTCACGTTTCTAGGTGAAGTGGTTTGGGCTATGCCTTGATATGTCAGCCAGTCTTCGCCTTTGTTTACACTCATAAAATATTTTCTTTGCCACAACACAAATTTTGTTTGAAAATGAGCCACCGCAATTTAGCTTTGTCGTAAAGAAAATAATTGTTTAAAGTTTAAAGTAAAAATCTTATTCTATTTTCTTTGTAGGCGATTTTGGTTTCAATGCAAAGCTTGCCTCAAAAAGTGTACATATAACTTTACCAAAAAATTTACATAGAACCATTTTAATTGTAACATACTTTTATGTTAACATTACTTTACAGTAAAAAAATCTTCGTGGCAATGCTACTTTGCAGTTGCTCATTTTGAAACAAAATTTATGTTGAACCAAAAAGAAAAGTTTTTATAGAGTGTATACAGAGGAGAACTTATCAGCATTAGTTACAAACCAGGGCGTTACAGTAGTGTTGTGCCATTAAGGTTGGCCGAGTGGTTTGTCAACTTTCATTGTATGCCAGATTGGATACATATCGGTTTTGAGGCTATGTTGATAGACACGACGACATTGTAGAAATAAAGCTTATAATATCCCAGTTCTTAAATACAGACTACTACAGTAAAATTGAATCAGGAATTTGCAAAAGGTTCCAAGTCCATGCGAACAGATTGTTGGGAAACTACAAAAAACTTATCATTGTGGATCTGGAAATGAAACAGGTTATCAATAATGAATAACTTGAAAGTATAGAGTGTGTAGAATAGTATGAATCCTAAATCACGTAGATATGCTTTTGTTTTTTATTTTTTATAAATTAATAAAGTTTGTGGACTTGGTACCTTTTGCAAATTAAGTAACGTTCATTCTAACAATAGCACATAAAACATAACGTCTTCATTAGATATTAGTGCCATTTTGACTTATTTTAGTGAGAAACTAATAATATGATACATGGAAATGTATATTGCAAAAACCACCATCTCAAACTTTAAACCTATGAAGCAATGTTATGTATTACACTATCAGAGAAAGCATAATGTCCTTGGTGTAGATTATTGGAACCTTGGTGTTTGCTAGTGAAAAAACTACTGAACAACACAAAAACAGATTATTCAAAGACAATAATGTAAGTTATAAACATAATAATGCACTGTTGGCACATTCATGGTCATGTCTATTAGTCTATGGCAGGCCGCCAATGTAGTATATTTTCGTAGAATGTGACCGCTTCATCATAAACTGCAACATACCTGGAATGTTTTCAAGTGTTGATTTTTTAATTGGTACAGTTGCATTTCTGTAAGCATTATAACGTGTCTAAACTGTCCTGGGAGCTGAAGATTAAAGGAATGTAGCTTTTCACGTACTTCAACAACTCCTTTCACATCAGATTTGTAAACGAACTGGTAGTAACAGCACTGTTTAAAGTAGAGAATCACAATGCCGTTGTAATGTCCATATCATTTGTTATTAACAAAAGGTACTAAGTCCAGGACTTAGTACCTTCTGCAAGTTTCACATACATGTACTGGTCCGTGTAATGTATTTCTTGTATAGGACGTGGTTTCTTTTGTTGCTGACAACCAAGAGAAGGCTTTGGGGAGTAGAAATCTCGTATAATCTGAATTTTCTCAAATATTGGACTTGGTACCTTTTGCAAATTCCTGATTCAATTACGTTGTCTGCACTTCAGCAAGTACAGCCAACAACAAAATGCCCTTGCCGACTATCATTGGATGTGGTTCAGTCAGCAGAAAGCACTAGGATGTCAGGCACATGATCAATCTTGTGACGCGTCCAGAATCTTCGGTACATTGGTAAAGCAAGACGACAGTGATTGACCTGAGTCCAATCGTATGGGCCGGCCTCTATAGCGAAGTCGGCTAGGCGCCGGTCTACGGTGCGAGAGGGTTCGATTCCTGGCATGTTGTGTTGCCCTTTCACCTCACTTCACCCTCATCGGCTCTTAAGACTCCGTTGTTCAAGGGCCGTAAAACCTTCTCACCACACCTACACGAATATGGCTTGCTTATGCCAACACATGAGGCACACACTGCGTTTCACAATGTCTTTACTACTCATCGAGCTCGCCTGCTTATTTTCAAACTATAAGGCTTCAACATAGTCTAGAGTCACAAGTATTTAAAATTAGCAGAGTTAGGGTACATGGTTTCCCTTCAGCGTTTGGTTAATCCCACAGCGCCAGTTCTGCTTATCAAAAGTGGCCCACTTGGCACTTGTGATCCATCTCCGGCTTCATCCTCAAGCAAACCGAGGTTCTCACCCATTTAAAGTTTGGGAATAGGTTGAGATCGTTTCGGCCCCAAGACCTCTAATCATTCGCTCTACCGTATGAGAATCTCGTTCTTTCCTCAGACCAGTCGGCCTCCACCACGACAATCTGGGTTCGTATACCGGCGAGGGCGATCTAGATTTTTCGCATGATTGTGGACGTTACCGATGGCCAGCAGGTTTTCTCGTGGTGGTGCAGTTCGTTCCGACCTGCTTTCCACCACTTCTCCATTGTGTTGCCTCATTTCATGCCATCCTTCACGGTTCAGGAGTCTGGGGGTATGCCCTGCAATCTGTTACCCTCACCATACGGTAGTTATTATTACTGTTGAAAATTGGCCTCTGTTCAAATTGTACGTGGGTAAACCAATAAATAAAAAAGGAATACAATTTAAATCAATATTGAAACGGTAGAATCCACACACCAGGTACTATCTTTTTTCCTTATTCGAGTCAAAGGGGTACGGACTTCTATGAACGGATTATCAACGAGATAGGTGGTTTTCTGTTTATGAAATACTTACCAGGAAGGTTGGTCTATACGAACACGACGAACTATCGACGGCGCGCGACTAGGAAAAGACAAACGTCGTCAGCAATTCGCCGATGCAGGGCCTTCGACGGTGGGTCAAAGAGTATATAATCTTTTACACGTTCAGTTGACCAGTGTACAGCAGATAAAGGGTTCCACAAAACCTTTCGTGTACCGAACCAGGAAATTTCTGCAGTGGCTCTGTCCCGATGTAATCTAAGTCACCAGCAGGTTAAGGCGAAGAGGGCCGTTCTAGCTTAGATAACTAAAGGCGCCGGTTACTGAGCGCTTCAAATGCGTTGAAGTGTGTTCGTAAATACATTTATTCACGAAACTATCCAAAATGTGCCCATTATGCCAACGCACGAATAGGAAACACACTTCGGGTACGGACGGAATGTCATATTATTCCCATTAAAAAATAAAAATACTGTTTCGAAGCACTCCAACATAGGAAGAATTGCCTTTTCAGACTGCCATAGTTCTAAATGTACTAACCGGGTGCATGCGAAACTCTGGTAGAAACGTGCTATGAATATGGACAGGAAAATATCGAGAATTAATTACCTGTAGACTAGAATCAACTATCTATGCATACTCAAGCCCCGGCTATTTGTCTACTAGCTGCTAACAGCCGACAATGAACGAATAGACGGGGCTTGAGTATGCATATTACAATAGATTCTAGCCTACAGATAATTGAATTCGCGAAATTTCCCAGTTCCTAGCTATGAACTATGTTACATACTTTCCACAAATGACATTATGGTCACCACTTTGAGTCCTATAGCATAAATGAATCGGCAGGTATTTTGCACGCGAATTCAGTGCGTGGATCGCTTTGACGATGCGGCATTTGATAAGGGCTTCAAAGTAGCCCTTATAGCCCTGTCGCTTCAGAACCTTTTAATGCTTAAAGCTGTTTAAAAAATTAACTAATTTAGATTTGTGCTTGCTCTAAACCAAACTTGACAGCATTGCCGAAGTAATACCAACGTATTTAGAGTACAGAGACGATCATTAAACTACATATTGTACGCTTTCTATTTTCGTGAGAATTGCACATATTATCGTACACTATCAAACAAGGTATGTAAAACGACACTGTCTCTGTCACGTGCAAGTGTATGCGTTGGTGTTCAGGCGAAGGGGTATAAAACAGGGGGGGGGGGTTCCTTGCGTTTTAATTATTTCTAATGTGGACACCCCTGACATATCTGTGGTAAAACCAAGGGAGAGCGTGTTTTTTTCCTGGTTGCCGCAAGCTCTTCAGTAAAGCCCACTAAACGAGGCACACAAAACGCCATTTATACACCATCATGCGAAGCTGGATGTCTGTATTTAACAATAAATAATCGAGGACAATTAAACAACCTTAAATAGATAAAATGACGGTGCACTTGTACATGATATATTATTGTTTATTGCCTTTCCAAAATACAACTTTAAAGCTACAAAATTGAGAGGAAAACAAAATAAATTAAAAAACCCACTCCTCACTTACGTAGTGTAAATAAGGTGACTTAAAATTCAACTATACTCTTGATGTACAAATTCTTTGTTTTAAAGCCGTAATATTTGTTTTAGAGTACAAATAAAATGCTTGTTTGAAGAACCAATTAAATGTATGTTTTCTTTAACATTTCCGCTCTAAATTAGTTTTATGCGTTTTATGTAATTTGTAAACAGTTATATAAAAAATTGATACTATTTTTTTCTATCACTATTTACAAATTGCATTTATCAAGCAATGTAATTTTAGGGCAGAAATGTTAAAGAACACATATAGTAAATTGGTTCTTCAAACAAGCATTTTTTATTTATACTCTAAAACAAATAATACGGCTTTAAAGTGAAGAATTTGTACATCAGGGGTGCAGTAGAATCTCAAGGGCGCCGCCTATTACGCACTTCGAAAGTGTTGAAGGGTTTTTTTAACGAAAATATTACACATGTACCTATTGTGCCAGTGTACGAAAATAAAACACAATCACACGTTCGACAAAGACAGAAAGTCATTGTTAAGACTGTTAAGACAATATGCTAATAAAAAACACTGTTTTGAAGCCTTACAGCATAGGAAAAAACAGCCTTTTCAGACTGTCGTTCTTCAAAATGTACTAACGGGATGTACGTAAACTCTGATAGAAACGTGTTATGAACTTTGCAACAGAGTTTTCACCAAATAAATTATACGGGTCACCACTTAGTGTCCCATAGTATAAATGCTTCGGCGGGAATCATGCATATCTATAAAATCTTCAGTCGACAGAAAGAACCAACCTAAAATAACGACAGTTCCCAAAGATGGATTAAGAACCGAAAGGGACTGAGGCAGAGAGAAAGAGAGAGAAAGAAAGAGAAGAGAATGGAGGACCGCCATTTGGGTACATGCACCAGCATTGGAAGATCACTGCTTTACTGTTTCAATAATTGTACAGTTTTTTCACGCACTACAAACCAAATCTATATATCTGAGTTGTGGGAATAGGGCTTTTTCTGCCGCTAAACCGAATTTAAAAGAAGCTATTTTTAGCTCGATAAAAACTTATCTGACAACACCGACTCCCTTTTTTGTGGTTATGGGTGGCTGAGAGGATTACAGGAAATAGTGTTGCACAAGACTGGGTCAGCAAAAATATTGTAAAACTATGTCAGCCACTAAACAAAAACTTCGGCAGTTACGATACTTCAAACGCCAAAACGTCGCTTTTAAAGAAGTCCGCGTGTTCTTATTTGTGTAGCTGACGACTACGCAAGCGTGATAAACGGAAAAAACTAGGGGGTTTTTATTTAGTCAGACGTTATCCATTTCCCGTAATGGGGAAGGTAAAAAAAAGAACAGTCTGAAGGCGGCGTGGTTGAAGTTCAGGGTTGCCACACAGCGAATCTTTCTTTGTGTATATTTCTTCGGAAACTAGTTGCTAAGGTTTGGTAACAATACAAAGAAATATTTGGCCGCAATGATCGAGCACCTAAGAAATCTTTGTTAAATTTTTTCTTTTAGATAATGTATAGTTTCCTGTCACTTTTTAACATATAAATAAAGGAACATTTGCGACAATAAGAATGTATAGATTGCACCGTAGTAAAAAGTTAACGTCTGAAGTTATAATAAATAATATATTATAGGCCATTCGGAATAAAGTGAGCACTAAAGATTTAACCTTTGAAAAAAATCACTAGCCGTTACTGCATATACATCACCACTAACAAGAGTTACTTTACTGCTTGTATGGTTGGTAGCGATTTATTGTACGTAGTTCCGTGTATTTTCCTATTTGAATACAACATTAGCGAAAGAACATATGACGAACTCGACCTGTCTGTATTTAATACACTTCAAAATATTTACTTATGATCTTATTGACATTCATACATACATTATAATTAGACTCGATTGGCGCGAGAATTATGTGACGCTATCGTCGACCTCGAGTCGCCGTGGCCGTTATCGCTTGCTCCGTGCTTCAGACAGTTCAAAACTCCACCAACAG
>PNEQ01110521.1:0-12637 GCA_003012365.1 Medauroidea extradentata
GTGATAAAAAATGCTCATCTACAAATGTAAATAATAATTTAAAATATTTCTTTTACAAACAGAAAGTTTTCCTAGGCACCATTCAAAAGTACTACTTACACAGTTTCATTTAAGAGTAAGATCAACTACGTCACTTTATTTTTACGTGCGTGGTCGTTAAAACGCCGTGCCTCTGCAAATACTTACAAATGCTAACTTTCAAATTTTTTTTGGGCTTATTTAATAACTGTGCTATTTTATATATGTGTCTAAATGTGGTATGACAGTCATATTATGTGTAGAAAAATATAAAACCCGTCTACTTTAATTAACAACAACACAATTGCTCGTCAAAAACTTAAATAATTTCCCGACAGGTAGTCTACCGCGCCCTTAACCAAAGCGGTAGCCAACAACACTGAGGTTTTATACTTATGTGCAGACACACCAACAAACTGATCATCTTGACTAGTATAAGATATTTGTGAGTCACCAGGTGTGTTATTAGGGTCGTGATTTGGGTGCAGCAGGGTATGATGTCAGCGTTTACACTTCATGCAGGTACTGGTGGAAGAACAAGATGCCAACATGTGGGAAGAGCTTAAACAATTGAAACAGAGTCTCTTGTCCCTCACAATAGCATCCCTGTCTGATGGAGTGGCTTGAACAGAGTCTGGACATGAATATATAGAAGAATGAGTTGTTTGTTGACACATTATACAAGGTTTCCTGAAATTTGATTCAGAGTTTGACATAAAAACAGCCCTTTGGTACTGTGTATTTGTATTTGTCAACTTTGAGGTGTTTGAAGAAGTCCTTTCAATTTTTGTGATAACAAAAGTTTGTTCCCACATCTTGGGCACTGTCAATAGTTGACGATTTAGACTGCAAAAATTCCACGAGCTCAGAAACTTCTAGGAGGACATCCTGGGCTTGGATACGAGATCTCTCAAACCGTAGATGCAATCCTGGATCCAATTATTTCCACAAAATAGTTGACAGGACAGGGTTATTTTCAATGATATTGTAACCAAATGCTCCCAGTGCCCTCGAATTCTCACTGAAGGTATGGAAAAAACTGTGTATTGACTTATGATTGAAGGAACTTGCAGCACCCAACTCAAGGATCCTATTTATATAAAGAGTGGTAAGATTTCTTTTATTCTGATATTGTGACAACAACAATCCCCATGCAATATTGTAATTTTCACTATTAATTGGTAGGTTCTGGACTAAATGGGCAGCATCACCTTTCAAACTGCTAATAAGATACTGAAATTTTTCTACATCAGATAAGGCACGGTTATCATGTATTGTTGCTTGATACAACTGGGAGAAAGTAGGCCAGTCATCCCAATGGCTTGTGAATGAGGGGAGATTTAATTTGGGCAAATGAACGTTCATAGTAGAAACATAAGCAGTGGAATGACATTGATCATGTTCTGTGCGGACAGGACTGAGTGCAGACCTAATATCGGAAACTACTAACAAACAGTTGTTTTGCTTTTAAAAAAACAAGGATTCATCAAAATCGTCTGGTAGGGACTCATTCTGCAGAAATTGTGCAGCTAAAGCATTTACTGCACTATCAACATAATTCAGCTGCTCAAGGAATAATCTAAGTTTGTTTAACGTACCAACAGTAAGTTGTTCTAGGCACACATCTGTCAACGAATTAACTCTGTCCTGAATGTGTTTCAGTTTCGATACATGAAACTTATGTTGCTACAAAAAAAACATTGGAACTCATTTTCTGCTATAAATAAACCATAGACAACATATCGCAGAGATGCACAGCTCAAATAAAGTTTAGCCGATATATAGTAACAAACACGATTATTTAGAGACCAAAAAATCCGAAGAAAACATAATGCGAATAACATGAAGCAAGCAACGTGACAATGTAGACCTATGTCTATCGGAGCCTTAAATCAAGACAAAAGAACACTCAAAATCGAAACAAACAACTAAAACACCATCCATCCACACAAACGATCTTCCACGTAGATGAAGACACTTGACAATCCATTTCTCCCACCGACGCCGATCGAAAACGTTCCTCAAAACAGTTTGTTTACACAATCCACGAACGTTGTGAATATGAGACAAACACTTAGGTCGAGAGTTCCACATGTACTTTATTGCTAAATAACATGTATGAGATTATCCGGCCCGAGAAAGGACCAAAATAATCTGTAAAAAAAAAAGAAAAAAACGGAGGACCGAGACAAATCACACAACTTTCCTAGAACCATCTTTAATCACACTGTCTTGTTTACAAGATGGAACTATTGTTGAATTAATGCACGTCCGGCGAGCATAGAAGAATTCATCAAACACCATTGTCAAAACTGCAATGATGTATTTCTCAAGCCCAAAAGTTGTTATATTACTACGTTTTAAAATTTTTTAACACACTGCAGTCGATACAGCTAGCATCCACACTGAAATATTCCCACCACAGTAACAAAATTATAAATTTAAGTTGGGCAAAAACAATTTTTACAAAAACACCACCCATTTACACTATGTGCACTTCCTATTTGCCTTTACACACCTTGTCAGTATAAAAAAGATAAAACCCTGTTTCTGTACAAAGGTCGCCTAAGGTGGATGCAGTACATTCCTTTGAAAAGGGCTAGATATGTACAACATACATGTTGTGCTAGTCCAAGTCAGGTTGTGTGTGGAATTTTCTAATTTACACTGTGAAAGGCAATTGGTAACTGGCAATGAGTTCAGGGAACTACCAGTTTCCTCGCAAGTGACACTGACTTTTATCAAGCCACTTCTCGATAACTGGGATTTACTGCCTAACAATGGAGAATTTTTATAATCCTCCACAGCTAGCAGACTTGCTGATTTCTCACAGATCTTGTTCACTGGGACACTAAGACCAACCAGAAAAAATCTTCCCAAAGCTTAGTAAGAGAAAAAGCTGAAGCAAGGGGTGACCATTAGTTACCTGAGAGGAAAGGGATTGGTGATAAAATGGAAAGAATATCCACCTTATTTCAACTGTACACAACAATGAAATGCATTTGTGAAAATGGAACAGGAGGGAAAAAAAAGGTAAGTCAGTGTTTAATTACAATGACACCACGGGAGGTGTAGATTATACTGAGGGACTAAAGCTCACCATGGAGAAGTTTACCATCCTGAGTTCGCAGAAAAACATGGCCGTCCAGGAAAAACACCTATACCAATGAGGCTTACTGGGCATCACTTTCCAGAGACATCATTGCCAAGTCAAAATAAATCCAATCCAACACAACAGTGTGGAATGTGCAGTAGAGTACATTGAATGTTAGCAATACATACTTTAATCACTTCACCATTTTTTAAAAAAGATATATGCAATTTTCATAAAAAATTAAAAACATAGTGTAAGCCTTGAAACATTTTTAAAAAACTAGTGAACTCAAACATACTTTGCAATATAAATTCAAGTTTCTTTTTCTTTACGAAAATTAGTGTATGTGCGATTAATCTCAAAATAATTGAATGACTAATTTTAAAAAGTCACATTTAATAAAAAATTAAAGAAAATTGATTTTACATTTTTCTTTACTATCTTAACCATTTTGCTAAATCTAGTAAACACACACAATTTTATTTTCCACTCAAAATGTAGGTTTTCTTTTGTTTTATGTAACAATGTATGCCAGAGTTCGTGTGGGATAGCTAACATACTTTAAAAAAATCATTTTCATACAAAACAAAATAATAATAACTATGATTTACATATTTTACTTTTTAATTTAAACCCTTTTATAAAAATCCACGGCACTTATGAATTTTTTTGCATTCCAAGTTTGTGTCTTTATATTGTTCTAGGTAAAAATGTGTATGCCTGAGCGAGTTATCTCAGGATAGCAAAATTATATAAATTTTGAAAATCACATTTCATTAAAAATTTGAGTAGAAAAGTTTTTTTCCACATCTTAACCATACTTATTCTGCCGTAATTGTCTGTTTCTTTATTATTACTATCATCAATTTGTATTCATTAACCTACGTACTGGACACAACTAACAAGACAATGATTTGGTAATTTGCAGCTTCAAAGTCGTCAGAATACTAATAACAAAACCTGTAATTGTTTCTGTAGACAAAAGATGTTTATGTTAGCCTGAGTAGACTAAAATTGAATCTCAAAGTGTTTACAAATCCATCCGAGTGAGGTTGCTTACGCCCTAAAAGTGAACTAAGATAATAGATTGTATATGCATTCAATCACAACCTGGCTAATCTGTAGTGATCAAGTGAAACTGGCAATGTGACCAAAAATACCTATCTAACTTTTCTGGGTTACTTTTCATAAATGTGTCTATGATTTGTTTGGGATAAAATGAACACTCAAAAATCCGTGCTTTAATTTCTATTTTCACCCAGTTGGTATCTTTCCTTTGCACATTAACAAACATTGCCACGTGCTTTCATTTACATACGCCTGTGGATTACTTAAATCTATGTTAACACTACTGCTAGTCTGTCACGTGTAACTTCATATTTTGACATTTCTGTTCTGAGGAATGTGCCTGGCAGTTCCACTGTTTGGAGCATTAAACCTACCTGGCTTCCTGGAAAAGCACTGTCTCCACAATCCTGTTTACACACACAGTTTTAAGGAGTGAACCGTCAAAACACGGAATACATTGTATATGAGATAGACTATATTTACGATATCTACTCATGAAATAGATGCACGACACACACTGTTGCCAATCACGTAATTATATGCACATTACATTCAAATTTGAAACACTAACTTACCACTAACACACGACATACATTATTCAAGAATTCAACTTCTGTTCAGTTGCACCGCCATGTACGATGACATATTTACAGGAACAATCAATTAATCAAGTCAATGTGTGAAACAGAAAAAAAAAAAGCTGTTTCGTAGTTACATGAATTTCCAAATACAAAGACTGTTAAACATATAAATTAACAACTCACATAATACCAATAACTTCATATCACATGGCAATGGTATTCATAGTTATTTCTAACATTACTTGTTATAAGGTTTGCAGCATGAAGTGCTGTTGTAGTAGTGCGCAGACAAAATGGAAAATTTTCCAACGGCACAGTAGCCACAATGTGTTGACGTGTTTACAAAAAAAAATTACGCAATCAGTAGGTACTACCTAAACACAACTGTAAATAAAATTTTTAAGTACTGTGTTAAATACAGAGAGGCCAGTTTAATTTGGGCTTGTTTCAGTATGTTATATTTAAACAGGAAAATACACGAAAAGACATTCAGTAATTCGCTGCCAATCATACAGCAAGAAATGCAACTATTGTCTATGTTGAATTATATGCAGTAATGGCTAGTGATATTTTTCACAAAGTTAAATCTTTAATGTTGAATCATATGCAGTTAACGGCTAGTGATTTTTTCAAAGGTTAAGTCTTTAATGCTTACTTTATCCCGAACAGCCTACAATACCGCTTATAAAGGTTCAGGTGGAATTTCAACTAGCCTGTGTGCCTGCAACAAGCAACCCGTCATCATTCGGATTGGCAAGTAAAATGTGCATCAAGAAAAATTGTGCATAATCATATATTTGAATGGCATTCGGGAAAACTTACACACAAAATAAAAGTTGTAAAACTGTGGTTAATGAAGCAGTGGATAGAACTGAAGACAGGTAAGAAAGACATATTTTCCAAGAAAAAATTTCATGTTGCTACTTTTGAAGCAGACTGAAAAAGCACAGCAGTATTGTTAGGCATAGTCCAGCTACAGCTGGGTAGTGAACATGTGTTATAAAACAAAAAATTTGAATACTGTAAAAGAAACAGTCAATTTACGCAAGACATGTAAAATACATATGAAATTGTTTTTAGTGTTGTGAAGTGTAATTAAAGGACAGAACAAATAGCAAGAATTTCAACGCACAACTGTAAATTCTGAATTGTGCACTTTTTTTTACCAGAGATACAACAGAAATAAGTGAAAATCACCAACAGTTCTATGTATTTAGAAAAGGCCGTAAACTGAGAACAGAAAAAAAGAACTAGAATAAAGATTAAATTAGCTAAACAACTTGTATTCAACACTGGACTTGAGTAGGAGACAGCTTGAGGACTTTGTTTATGTAATACCCCTCAACATAGTGGTTCATAAGTTACAGTTTATATAGTATAGTCTGTCTCGTGTAAACAATTCCATATTTTGACATTTCTCTTCTGAGAAATGTGCCTGGCAGTTATACTGTTTGGAGCTTTAAACCTACCTGGCTTCCTGTAAAAGCACTGTCTCAGCAAACCTGTTTGCAGACACACTTCTCAGAAGTGAACTGTCAAAACATGAAATACTAACATGAGATAAGACTATAGGCCTATACGCTTGCCTGATTTTGACATTTCCCTTCTGAGAATAATGCATGGCAGCTCCATTAAGTTGACCTTTGAACCATCTTGGTTTCCTGTTATAGAAAAACTCCACAGAAAAGAAATGTCACAACCAGGCAAACTTAATACTGTACAGACTACAGCCATGCTTAAGCAAAAAACTTTTGAGGCAAAATCTTAACCGATCACAGATGACCGCTGCCATGTTTTACCGCTACTACACGTTATTCTCATACTTCCAACAAGCCTACTCTTCTACATGGAATTGGAACTGAAATTTCTGTTAAGTCCTATCTGTTGCTCTGATGCCTAGACGGTGACAGACAAGGCTGTTCTGCAATCAGCTCTGTGATCCTGGACAGCTAATGAAGTTTGGAAATAGGTTCGCTGCATCACGAGCCCCAAGTGCACACTGACAGGTTGGAGCTACCTGCAGGCTTCACTTGCATTTGGTGTACACTATGACTTTCATTGGCAATCAATCAAACGTAACCCATGGCAGTGATTGGAGGGCAGTGTCGTTATAGTTGCTTTGGGGCACTTGCATCACAGCTCAAGGCGCTACTCTTGTGTCTGCAACAAGTTGCCAGCTTCCTCCACGAGCATCACTGGTGTTTATCGCACATGACAAAGACTGGACACACTTATCGCCCACCACCCGAACGGAGGCCAGTGTCATCATGGCACTGGGTGGGCACTGCCATCATTCCCGCAACAAGCTCACTGCTTCTACTACCTTCACTATCGATGCTACTGTATCTCTTCCACAGAATCTTTTCAGAAGATGATTTGATTGTCTGTGACAAACTTTGGTAGAGGTGGCAGAAGTGGTATTTATATGAGAAGCACAGACAGAAAGTAGCCAGAGAAGGTGATGCTATGCTTAAGTTAAATACTTAAGGTTATAATAGTTTAAGGTTAATTAATGCGGTTACTATTCCCAACTGGGCTTTTTTTTTTCTCGTGATATTTCATCATATTTGTTATAGTAAAGCAGTAGCAGATAGATTCTATCTATAAACAACAGGAGAATTTAAGGTAAAAATTAGTTGTGCTGTAGTAGTACGGGTAATATTCACAGTAATATTTTTTTGTGGATGGCAAGCAATTAAGATTTTCAAAGTATGGATTTATATTGCTTTTACTGGCTGTATTATTGTACAAAGCAGAGTATTTGGAAGATATGAATGTCTTTGCTGTCTTGTGAATTTAAGGTTATTCATGATGTTTTGAGCAGTAAGGCTCTTCTGTCCCTTGCATCATGCGACTACTTTGATTGGGGAACTCTATAATTTAACCAGATTGTCATACAGCGGAGTTTTCTGTCCAGTACTATATGCCAATTTTTATTTGCGACAGAAATGTATACGGCTACACATCATTAGAGGAATGTCATATTTTTCTAATACATGATCTTATGTTGGGCTAAGGAATTTTGCACTTGATATTTTGTAATATTTCTTAAAATTACGTAGTTTAGAGTATTTTATTTATGCTTTATGATTATAAAATCATGTATTTTACAATAACTGTACAACTGAAGGCCTATTAATAAAAAAAAATATAATGATGACCACTAGGGTCATTGGCCAAACTATAGTTAACAGAAACACTAATATTTTCTTCAATTTTATTAGCGATATTAGGAAATCCTTGTGTCCCAATTCATGTATACAGTCTTTATGAATTTAACATAATGCAAAAGCAATTATTTTTTAATTTTATATTTTCTTGTATAGGCCTACTTGGGTAACTGATGTTAGATCGCTACAAGCTAGGAACACTAAGGTCACAGCTTTTGAAGCCATCCTTTTTATTTTTAATATTTACTCCCCCAAAATCATTAAAAATACATTTCTATTCACTACATGTTACACATGATTGAGGGGTGGTATTCATGAACATTTTCATAACCCAAGAATTTTTAAAAGTTTGCACTCTCACAAACAACCATCCAAACATCCTCCTAACATTAGCACATTCATGGAAAAATTTTGTGCATCTCGCTACTAAGTAGCATTTGCAGGTCCAATGATTTTTGAGGATCCTGTGCCAGGCTAAAAATTCTGTAAAATTGCTGATACACAACATTATTACTTAACAACAAGAAATAAATATGGTGGTGTAATAGGTAATGTTGTTGACTGCACAGAAAAATATTTTTTGTTCTAATCTGGTCCAGATTGTCTCAATTTTTTAACTTTCAGAATTGAGTAATACTACAGCTTAAAACTTTTAGCTTTACTAGATTTGTCCATTTTTCTTAATTGTCTACATAAAATGAGCCAATACTTTATAATAATGTCTAGCCCATAAAGAAAATTATTTGTGAAAGGATTGCTGATAACATTTATGCTTACCAATTCAGCTGCCAAATTCAATTACCAAAATTTAAAAAATTCGTAAGGATTTGAAATTCAAAACTTTGGATAACAACCCTACACTATAACTACACAACAATTTCTTCTTGTCGTTAAATTACATACAAATATCCAAGACTACAGATGCTCACACATAGTATTTCTTAAAAACTAACTAGTCTTTATCGTATTTTTGTGTTGTGTTTGAATTATTTGACATATATAAAGTTATTTACACATTCTTACTGACTCAACACTACATAAACATATTTGTAGATCATCAATCTTTCAAGAAACGAGGATATACTACTAGAGAGTATGCATCAACTGTCAGCTATCTTGTCTTTGAGAACAAGTCGCATGCAGCGAGTCTGTTAGCGGATGTGTTTGCCTCTCGCAACTTAGACAGAGCTAGCTACACACAAATCGTTAAAGAATCTTGTTTCTGTCAATGTGTAGTTTTCAGCGGGCATCTCCCTTGCAAAAGCAACAATGTGTACCAGAGTACGAGATTTTGCTACGTGAGAAGAGGAGGGTTATGGCAGTATTTTTGCACTTTGGGCACAATCACATCAAAGAAGTATTCATACTTGAAGGTTTCTTGTTGCAGTGACTGAATTTTTGGTTTTCATGTCCCAATATACCCCCACCACCCTCATTTCAACAATACAGTAAAGATGTACGTACTTAAAAAAAACCTCTGAAAATGCACAGGAGACGTCTGCATAATAATTGATTTTATAGCCACTTCAAAAGTATCACTGGAGTAGAAGTGCTGTAGGATGCTTAAAATAATAGGAGGCTGGAAAAGTAGCCAGCTGTGATAACTGCCCTGATAGCAGTATGTGGGTACGACACTGAAGAAGATTGTGGTGTGTAGCTGTTCAGGAAGCATTGTTAGAAAAGTATACAAAATTTGTACTGTATTTACTCATATCATTTTTGCACCAGTACTTTGAGGTAATAAATTTGGTATTTAAAATTCCCCGCATAATTGCCACACCATAATGTAGTAACTGCATCTGAAACGTGCTTTTTGGTATGCTAGACAGAAGTTTTTGATTGCTGACGCAACTCTCAAACATAGGTAAACATGGGTACAATTAACAAAACAGTGCGTTAACACAACGGAACAGCCTGCTTCCGTTTGGCGCTTGGTCCAGGTTTCACCAAATAGGTGACCTATGTTAACATGCTGTTTGGCATCTTGCTCTGACCATGAATGATGTGTTTTGATTGGCCGTGTGGGAGGGTTGAAATTCGAGCACGTGGAAGATGCACAGATACCTTTATTATCTCTTTCAGTTTGTCCTTTGTAACTTTGCAAGTCAAGTGATCTGTTCCAAAGTTGAGAACGTTTTCAGGATTATTTTGCATGAAGCAGGGGAAATATATAACTTCTATTGACTACTACAAGTTGTGTGTGATTGCGTACGCTGAAAAGCATGGAAATCTGGATGCTGAACGACTTTTTCGGTTAGTGAAAGAAACATTTGTAACTGAAGGAAGCAAACAAAAAGAAGTGCTGAAAAACACCAGTTCCACAAAAGACGTGCTTTCAGAGAACTAAAGCCAGGAAAGATTTCTGAAGTGGATGCTCAAGTGATTGCGATTATTCGCAAGCTGAGGAATAGCATCTGAACATAAGATACTGTAAACCCATTTTAAAACGAGCAGTGGGTGGGCAACAAGAATTACGAGACAAGAGAATTTTTTCCTCATATAATTGTCGCACCTTAATTATTTCATGTTAAATTTGGTACAATTGCTGCGACAATTATGCAAGTAAGTACGGTAAGCTCCATCTGGATACATAATACGAAATTATAAATTTCAGAAGAATTACTTTCAATGTTATTTTCTGCCCCATGGAGTAAGTATTGAATAATGAATCAACTTAAATTATATTCTGTAATTTTTTTACAGGATTCTAGGCTACCTTGTAATAATTGTAATGAAACACAGTAACCAAGATTATTTTAACACAGAATACTTACAAAGTCCACGTAGTATTAAAATAATATGTTATGCACAAATTAAGAAATGCGTTCAATTCACACACTTAAGGGCATGGGCCCGAGTATCTTCGCATTTAAGGTAATTATTTTTTTTTATAAAACATAAATAGGAGCCGATACCGTAAAATCGCTTTGTAACTTTGTTATGACTTATTTCAATTGCATCCTCTAATTTTGTCTAGTCAGAAGACTGCAAAATAGTTGCTAATTAGTTAAATAACGAAATTTCCTTTTAATTGATAAATTAGTTATACTCATCATACAGTTTGTCTCGAAAAATTACAGTGCATAGTAAAACCAATTTGCAAAAAAGTTACGAAGCAATTTTACGATATTAACTCTGATATGCATTTCAAAAAATAATTATCTTGACAGCAGAGAAACTCGGGCTCAAGCCCTTAACAATTCCTGAGAAAATTTTTTTTACTGACGTTATAATTAATTTATATGTCAGTTTGCTTAGACATAACTGCATTTGAGTTCTTCCACTATTCACCAAATATACTACTGTCTTTCGTGTTTGGTTTTTTCTTTTTTGTACTGTTGAGAGTTGATTGGCTGGAACATTACTAAAATTATTAGTAGATTTGATTACAAGATAAGACTAAACGACTGTACCTTTCTGTGGATTATGTTGAGTACTAAAATAATTATCATATTTGTTCATCAACATACTTATTTCCAAATGACCTAAAAAGTAATTGAAAATTTGTTGCATAATGCTCTACATCACATCATGCCTTTTGTTTCTTTAACAAAAATCATGCATATATACATATATTTTTTAAATTTTTTATTATAAACTATAAGGATTTAATTAGGTTTTTTTATTTTTAATGGGATGTTAAATTATTATTAATTTTATGTGGCAGCTTTGTTACAAGTTGGTTTGGTGAACACACAGACTTCATTTTAAAAAAAATTTAAGATCCCTTTGCGTACTCTTGATTCTGGCAAACAGCCCTGCCGACTTCACGAGTATGAGAAGAGGGAGGCTTGAAGTTACATCAAGTAAAAATGATTCCAACGTCTAATTTTCTTGAATTGGGATATGGTGATATAGTGTTCAGTCGACACTGTATGTGTATGCCTCAAAGTCATATGTCTGTTGATCGATGCACCAAACAAGTTGCATTTTACACTGAGCGGGCTCCCGCCGGGTTTTGAGTATTTTGAGTTTTTCTATTTCCTTTTAGGGGGGGTTTCTTCTTCAATTTTGAGTTTTGGGGGGAGTCTTTTTTTTCACCCTTCCTTCTTGTGAGTGACTTGTGGTTAGCGTGAAGGGAATTGTTTAGGAGTTGGGTTGCCCTGGTTGACGGTGCTGGCTTCCCCCCACCCACCCCGCTCCTTTCTTCCACTGGCCATGGAGGAGAGCGGCCAGGGGTTGGGGAGGGGAAGGCTAGTTCCGCCGACCGGCGGTAGGGGCGCGCGGGTGGAGGCGAGCGCTGCTCGCATCGGGGAGAAGCGCATTCTGAGGCCAGCGTTCGATGGGAGAGGTGCCTGTACCGAAGAGTAGTCACGAAGGGTTTTTGTATCCTGTTGGTCGCCGATGTGCGTGAGAGGCAACACGAAACTTACGTGGGTTCGTCTTGCAATCATACGTATCTACTTCCTACACTGCCCGAGGCGGTTGGTGAGTAAAATAGACAGCTTGATTTAGTTGGTGCAGAAGAGGCCCTAACGAACATATTTTGGGCGCGCGACTTCACACCGCGTGGCACCGCTGGAGGGGGATTAAGCTCTACGAGGTAGTAGCGCTGGTGTAACTGGAATTCCTGTGAAATGGATGGGTTGCCAGGCTTTCTCCGTTACGGGAGATTGGCGAGAGTGGTAATCTTCGCATTTGAATATTGAGTTAATGTACTCGTTGGCAGGGAGATTATATTAGGAAGAATGGACGAGGGGCGTTTC
>PNEQ01110521.1:12737-51982 GCA_003012365.1 Medauroidea extradentata
GTGCATTGACCTACCTTTGAAAGATGTATTTATAAGTATTGGTGCGTATTGGTAATTGTAATCGCGCTTGTTGCTTTGGGTATTCAAGCATGTTATTGTTATTGTCAGTGTTTTGAAGTGATACGCGTAAAACAAGGAACTGACATTTTATGATATCGAGTGTAAAGAGTGTTGTAGCGAGTCGTGCATTCGCATCGAACTGTTATAAACGTTTGTAATGTGGGATAAGGTTGTTCGAATATTGTATCTGGAGTGCTTAAAATGTTAATACATGGTTTGTTCTAAAATGTTTTCTTCCTTGCTCAGGAATGTAAAGAGTAGATCCCTAATCTCTGATAAGCTATAAGCATAGGTCAGTAGAGGAAACGGGACAGTAGTCCCGTTTAACCTTGTTTGTTATCTTTGTCCGTTGGTATTTATGTTGGATAGGTTTAGGCCTAGTAAGAAGAGTCTGGGTAGTCAGGCTCAACACAATCACTTCCCTTACCCATTCAGCCGTTCTTCATACATTAGTTTCATCTCAAGAATAAGAAATTAATTATTTTCCGAGTTTAAAACCAGTGCATCCTAAGAAAGACGCTATCCAAGCAGCAATCAAATCGCGGTTTAACAAAAGTCCCGTTTCGGGCTACAACAGAATATCTTTAATACATTCTTACTAAAATATTCTTGTTACTGACTCGCATGTTCCTCAAACCAGTTATTTCTATAACAGCATTACAATGTTTTGTTCTGTGTAGTTATACATTTTGAGGCCCACAGAAGGATATTATACGAGTGACTATTTGTGTGAAAACATTTCGTAATAAAATAATAATAATAATTCCTGTGAAATATACACTTTATACATAATATGTTATATTGAATCAAATTTTTTAAAAGTTGGGTTCAGGAGTTATCAGCTCTTTATATTCATACATTAAAGTATTCTTTTGGAATTGTAGTAATTAATTTATGGATACATACATAATCTCATGTGAAGGAAAAAAATGGCTGAAACTACCGTAGGTATAGTGCTAATGAAATATCGGTTTTGATTATCACTTTGTACTCAAAACAAAAATCTCTGAAAATATCATTAACACCCAAGTTTCATCAAATTTCACAAATTTTTTAAATTTCATAAAATATTACAGTTTGTATTTTATATAGCACAAGCAAAACCCAGAAGACGTTCCGCCAGTGTATACTTAAAAATGGGTGTTTGTCGAATTGTGAAAACCCTCTTCCCTCCTATGATACGTATACCACAAGGACAAGTTAGATATAGAAGTTGATGGACTGCAGCACGATTTAGTGGCAAGTTTTAGCAAAACAGCTATGCAAAATATTCTCAGTGTTCAAATATCTATTGATACCAATTTTCATGGCGATCAGTTGAACGGCATAGAAGTTTATGTGCCACAGAGCGGTCTAGTGGCAAGTTACAGCAAAACAGATATTGCAAAATATTCTCAGTGTTCAAAATCTATTTGTACCAACTTTCAAGGCGATTGGTTGAACGGCATAACAGTTGATGTGCTGCAGCACCATCCAGTGGCGAGTTAAGAGTAAAATGGATAACATAACCTACGTGAAAAAAATACTTACATGTGCCAAGTTACATTGTGTGAAAAAATGGTGTCAAGAATTTATCGATCTCATACATATATACAAAAAAACTCTCCCACTGGCAAGGTTAACTGTCACAACCTTCTTAGTCTAAATAAGTGATTCGAGAAATAAAATTACTTGTATGAGGCTTTCCATTACAAACATCCTCGAAGAATTTATGACTGTGTTCTGTTTGTATTGCAGACATAAGCAGTGTTTGTAAGTTATATACATGTTATTTTACACTTGTCAACGTTACGCTTTAGTTTATTAACATGGTAAATTGAATAAAATTAAATGTGTGTGACTGTTTGGTCCATTTATTCTTAGTTAGAAACTTTGTTCTTTTTTTTCCTTTGACAAGTTAAAGCAATGCTCAAAATGCATAGATACATTCTATAAATGTACTGACCACCAAGTAGTTTGGTGTATTCAGCATGATGCAAAGGGACATTTAGCAGATGTAGACACATTACGTTGTTTGTGGTACTTATCTGCAACTGTTTACCTTAAGACAATTTTACAGAGTAAACAAAAATTCAAATAAATCACTTGCAAAATAATGTTTCATAAAATTTGGTTAACATTATACTGTATTACACAATAATACTACCACGAATCTAAACTATAAATTATTTCCTTTCCTGAACTAGTAAAAATTTAAAATCAGTACAAAAGCAGAAAGACTATCAATCAGCATTTTGACGAGATAATATCACCCCACTCACTTCTGGTGACCAAAAAAAGCAATCAAGCCGTCTCTTCTGCAGCCAACTTGAAGAGAAGACATACAGAAGAATATCACGAAGAGGCTGTTTTTGGCTTCTTTAATGTGACTTGTAAATAAAGTATTCAGTACAAGTAAAATAAATTATGTGCAATAACATTAAAATTTTAAAAAGTTAATGTTTTGGTATTCGTGATTGTTACATCATGAATAAAACTATTTTGTTTAACCAGGTGGCTGTGATTATAAATAATGTATGTCTAAAAATAGAGTATAACTATTTATTATGCATCTACCACCATTTGTGCAGAAAATCAAGACTGTAGCTACATTTTTATCCCTAAATATCATAAATCTATTATTGAAAAGAAAAATTATCATCACTGAAAAATTCTTTGATAATTTTCTTGGCTAACAACTAAAACAGTAGCAAACAAGCTTCATATGTAGGTTCGTAAAATGGGTGTGTTCTTTTTTTCTCACAGCTAATAATGCTGCATCCACATGCAATGTATAAACCAACCCAAATACATTTACATATTTCTGTTTCAGCTTAATATAAATAATTATTCTCATGTTTAGTGTTGGAAATAACAGTGATTACTTGTAGCAAATTTATTAGACGCAGTTTGTGTAACTTAAGAATGTTGTCTGGCAAATATTTTCATTTCCATGTGTTTACTAGGTGACGTCTTTAAGGCGGCCGGCTAGCCAACACTTCAAATGTGTTGCAGTGTGTTCGTAAACAGGTTTCTTCTACAAAAATATTCCACGTGTGCCCATCTTGCCAAGTTACGAAAAGAAAACAAACTTCAGACAAGGTCGGAACCACACTGTTAAAGACGCCACGCTCATTAAAAACACTGTTTCTAAGCCCCCCCAACATGGCTAAAAACAACCTTTTCAGATTTCCATACTTCAAAATGTATTAACCGGATGTATGTGAAACTCAGATTGCTATCTGCACTGAACTCGGTTGCAGACTTTCCACCAATAAAATTATATGTTCACCGCTTAATGTCCCATAGTAAAAACTGTACGGCGGAAAGATTGCACGCTAGTTCAGTGCTTGGCTCGTTCAGGCGACGCAGCTTTTGATGCGCGCCTCAAGGAAGACCTTACTGTTCCATCACTTTTGAGCCTCTCACAGGCAGGTAGGCAGCACCCTTAAGTAGTGGGTTTTTATTTGGTACTGCTTTAATGTGATTTCAAGTTAAGTTTTTTTTCTAATTATTAATAGCACAGCAAACATGAAGAATTTTAAAAAAATTTTACGGACATGCACAACAACAATGGACTTGCTAGGTACAAGAGTACTAAGAGTCTAAAACGATAGAAACTAGTAGGTGAAGATGAAAAGATGACAGGCTGCATGTGTGTGTGTGTGAGGGAGTGAGAGAGAGAGAGAGACAGAAGAGACAGAGGAAGAAGAGAGGACATGTGCGCGCACAGCTGTTTGAATGTTGTGCTTACATAAGAGCACACATTTTTTTGAGGACAACAATTCTGTCAGTCAACACCGACAGTACATGAGTGGAGACATCTAGAATTTCACATTAAAGTTTGTAATTTTTACTGGTGGTGCAAAATGCAAAAACATCCTAAATGTATGTGAATAACGTGCATGTAATCAACAGTGCTTGATAAAATGGACCAAATATTTAAAACCAGAGCGACAGTGTATCCATTCACAAGCAGACTATTTGGAATGTCAAATGCTTCACATTTTAATATTCAACTACTAGAAGTGCACTACTTCCAAAAAGTCTTGTTTGCCTTTTTCTCAACTGAAGCGTCTCCTACACTAGCATAGTGAAAATCAACATGAATGTATAGTTCTGAGCAGCCAATGAAATAAAAGTATCACCCTTAAGATGGTGCCAGGGTAACACATTCACTGCTGTTGACTTAAGGCCACAGGTCCTTATTTATGCCATTTTGGTACGATTTATTTTTTATATCCTGAAAGAAAGCAGAAATTGAAAAACTGGTACACAGAAATTTTGGAAATTATTGCACTATGTAGCATAATTTCTTCAAAACATAAGTTTATATAATTTTGGTTAGTTACTAACTTTAAGAAAATTTAATTACGTCGATAAGTCTTATTTTTCGAAAGAAAAAAAAATTAGCACAAATAATTTCCAATATGGTTTTGCGATATCAGCTCCATTTCTGGAAATAAAAAATTAAACTCTGAAAGCAGCATCAATATGGTGGATTACAAACATGTTAATTAAGCTCCCTGTTTACTATTAAGTGTGCATAGTATAATGATACAATACCATTCCATATCATCCATAATAGAAAGTACACACAGTCTTAAGAATAAAATAGTAATTATTGTTCACCGATTACATTCAGGTGACTGTACAACAATAAAATGCTTAAATTGCCACGTAATCACCCAAAAGTGCCATTCTTTACCCAAAATCCCAATTATTTATTTAAGTACTAAATTCTTAACTCTGTGGAGCAGTTAATATGCAGGCATTATCAACTGAAACCAATGTAGTTTACCATTACAGGCAACTTTGTAGGTTTCTCTAGTACTATTAATTGCAGTAATATTCATTAATAATTACGAATCACTAATGTCATAATTAGTGCTCTAAGGTGACAGTATTGCCCGTGATAATTACTATAAAATTATGTTGCTGTAAAATTGCCATTTAATTTCTTTACAACCACCCACAGTATCAGAAAATTCCGCACAAATTTAATCAAAAGTACTGTAGAAACAGAACAAAATATTTTAGTATGCTATGCTAAATGGAAGGTACGTATTTCGAGCTACTGATGACTTTACGAACAATGGACGTGAGTTTGTTTACTCTGGATGTCCATGTAGAGCATTTGTGCACAATATTTTTCTCTCATAATTTTATGTAACTGCGAATTTTTGTAAGTCACAGGTTTCGTTAACTCAGGAGATTACTGTGTTAAATATATAATGATCATAAAAAAAATGCATTTTACATAAAAACTACTTTATTACAGTAAAACATGTGCAAAACGGACCCTCCATAAAACAAAAAAATAAATAAATAAAAAATTACGGCCCCATTACGTTTACTGTATATTACATCCTGTATAAAACGGAAACCTCCATAACGCGGAACTAACTATTTTAGAACGGAAATCAGAGTAAATTCCTGTTGCTCATAAACACATACGTACTATGGACATGAGTTTGTTTAGGTAAACTATTCTTTTTGAATGTAAAAAAGTATAAGTTCGCTGTATTTAATTACTGTACATGCTGTTTTTTTCTGTTTGTTTATAGACAGCTTGGCGACAGTGTTTCAGAAATATCAGAAGCAGATGGCCAAATCTGGCACACCGAAGAAACCATGCAGTAATATTTTCAATAGATAAAATAATATAATATGAAAGAGAATCTCATTGGGATCACATTTATCTGTGCTTATCATTTGACATATGATGCTTACAAGCCAGCAGATGCACTAAATTTGAAACAGATCACATAACTGTTTATGTGCTACACAGCTTCCACTTCCCGTATGTTTTGCTTTCAATATTTTATTCCGTCAGTTTTGATGACTTGCATGTGTACATTATTCTAGATTCTCTGGCTCAAAAACGTGTTAACAAGTGAAGGTTACAAACACATTGTCTTCTTGTGCATTTTTTCATGCTATCAGCTGTCTAGTTCTGACAAACAATACACATTCAGCGCTAGTATGATTTGTAAAAGAATATTGTGTACCTGTTTCAGATCTCCGCGTTTGACGCGAGGGAACAGCGTAGTGATAAGAGCCAGAGTACCACTCTAGATGATAGGCACATGGTCTCTATTCGTAGCAAGCTAAACTGGTGTGCAATATTTGGTAGAACTCTTTTTCCTACGAGACTTTAAGCAGCGACCCTAAAATTATATTTTTGCATGGTATGAAGCAAAGACCAATGCACGGACTTTACATTGCAATTTACGGATTCAGGTAGTATTTTCGGGCTTACAGGAGTATAAAAAAGCCATTTTTAGCCATTTCCAGAGGCCCCAAAATCATGTTTCTAACAAGCATACCAAATTTTCAGTAAGTGGCATCTGTAGATTTAAGTGGGCATTCTTTTCCTAGCTGACAACAATAAGAATAAATTGAGTGGTTTTGGAGTAAAAAGTTTTCACGTAACATGCAACAACACCGTCCAACGGCTAAGTACACAGTACTCTTAAGACTTAGGCAACTGTAACAAGACTTTTTTTTGTTTGGTTTGAGTCCATTTGGTTGCAAGTTCTGTCTTAAATTCTAGCGTATGAAATGCCAACGCATACCCTTTCTCATAGGGAGAAATTAAAAGTGATCGAAGCATACGAAAAAGAAAAAAGGGCCTCCAAAACAGTTAGTGGTGCACTTTAGTTGCTGGAAAACACAGATATATGACACAATAAAAAATAAAGACAAAATTCTTTTAAGAGTGGTTTAAGAGGACAGCAGGACAAGTTAAACAAGTAAATGCTAGGTCATCAAGCATGCAAATTAAGACTTACTTACATGGTAATGTAAAAGGTGTGGTTTACATACTATACAGAATAGTATTTCGTTGTAAAATAATAGGTTCATAATTATATTTTTGTAGAATTTTGATGATTTAGGTCAATAAAATCACAACTTTCCTAATGTGAGTTTTATTATAAGAAAAACAAATTCTTGCCTGCAACTTTACCTGTATAAAAAGGAAACCTGCCGAAACTGAAAAAATTGCTGGGTACCATTGAGTTTCGTTTGCGACAGGTTTTACTGTATTATTATTTAATGAAAGGATTAAAAATTTAATTTTTTAAAATAAAGTGCTGTTTTTGTTTTCCTTTTTTTATGTATACATTATACATTACCATAAAATTTTGCAGACCTTTACATACTTTACGTACACTATCTAATCTGGGGATACCGGCTATACAATCAAGGAATTTTAGATTTTTCAGCTATCAGATCATGGGTTATTTGCACTGTCCATTTTAAAAGATTTTCAACCAAAAAAAAAAAACACAGACACAAAGAAAAATTATTTTTAGACTGCTTAGAATACAAGCAATTTACTGGGACAGTAATTTACAAACATTTTTACTTTCGGAGTCTGTGCCAGCCAAGTTTTTAAGAAATTTTACTAATATACATTTTTTTTTTTAACTTACATTAATTTGATAATGTAGCAATACCTAATTAAACCAGGTGCTCCCTTTCCAACCCCGCGGTTTACACTCGCTACTGCACTGCGTGCTGTTTAACACTGCACCGCTGCTGTCTGTGTCAATTCAGAAATGCTTAGTTGCAGTCAACGTTAAGTTTCATTAAATTATACGTATACCTTCACTACTTCATTACACGCTTGTTAACTTTAGCTGGCCCAGACACCGAAAATAACAATAACTGTATATTATTGCCCTAATAAGTTGATTGCATTTTAAATTGTCTAAAAATAACATAGTTATAGTCTGTCTCATGTAAGTATTCCATATCTTGACAGTTCACTTCTGAGAAGAGTGTCTGTAAACAGGATTGTAGACCTGGCTTTTCCAGGAAGCCAGGTGGGTTTAAAGCTCCAAACAATAGAAATAACAGGCACATTTCTAAGAGAAATGTCAAAATATGGGACAGTTTCACGAGACCGACCATAGTTTTTACTTTTTAGTGCATTTTTTCGAGTAAATTTTTTTTTAAGTCAAGTGTTATTTTTTGCTAAAAATTTTTTATTTCTTGGTTTTTTACCGAGTTCCAGTACCTACCTGCCACATTCGTGTAGTCTGACGTTAAGGAATTCTGTTGTGCCTTTGCAGTAAGTTAGTCCAGAACGTCCTTGACCATAGTTAGGTACCTACATAGTCTAGTATTGTTATAATCGTTCTAATATCCAGTGTGGTCGGTCCCCGGAGTAAGAATCGTGTCGGATGATGCCGCTGGTTGGTGGGTTTTCACGGGGATCTCCTAATTCCTCCGTCCTTTCATTCCGGCACCATTTCACACACACCTCACTAGTGCTGAAGACCTCAGTGTTAAGTGCTGACCAAAATCTTTCAATTTTGTGGAATTTCCTGACGTATCTTTGAAATCCAAGGTCCAATGCCAATAAAATTAAAATGGGACCTACTTGTGAACATCCCCTTTCCAGCAGAAAAAAAAAGTCAAAATCAATTTATACATGACGGAGTTCTGAGTTAATGAACATTATAAAAAAATTGATAACCTCGTCCTTTTTAGAAGTCTGTTAAAAAATTTATATTAAAAAAACAATTTATTGTATTTGTACATGTTTCTTGACAACAAAGAATGTTACGGAATTCATAGAGTATATTCATTTCTTGGTATTAACAACTTATTCTGCTTTACATACCACAAAAAACCACAACTCCAGCTCGTCTGAGCTTTCAGAAACAGCATTTTTGGAATATCAGCTCTTAAAAAAAAAATTCCTTGCATATTCAAAAACTTCATTGTTGTCGTAACAATACAGATTATCAGCTTCTCAAAAAACTCACTGAACGTAAGAACATTACGTTTGCTAGTAGGAAAAAGTCTTTCATCTTGTCCAGAACAATGAAGTGTGCTCCATGGCCTAAAAGAATCATTTGCTAAGTGTTATAGGGTGTGCCTTTTAACATTAATAAAATTAGTAAGTATTTTCAGCTTCATTCTTGATTGATACCGCTGTTTTTACACAGGGGAACTAAAGATTGTCATGTTCTAAAAGACAGATTTCGTACACTTCTTTAACAATAGCAGTTTCCTCGACAATGTTGATTCCTTCCAACCATATCCTTGTGCTTTCAAGATCCTTTCTCGACATTGTCCTAGCCATGTGCAAAAATAGATTCTTGACTATATTTATTCCTGCCAGCTACTACAACCCTGTGTCAGACTGCATTTTCTCATGACATACTAACAAAATGTCATGATCTAGTCTTATAGACCATTTGCTTAATGAACTTCAAGAATAAAATAAAAATGTTTTACGCATGTGCTACACGCACACGTACAGTAACAATTGGGTAATCACAAACCTCTTCATGATCCTTGCATTATTTTGAGAAATGGCATACGACTTAAAAATGAGCTGTCAGGTGAATATTTCTTTCATTAATCGGGAGCATGATTTTTTTGTGAATGTCATTCACATGTACAGATTAGTGTAATTGTCTATGCATATTTATTGCTGCTACAGTGAGAAACAGCTACTGGACAAATGGTCAGGGCTTGAGTACACAGGGCAGTGGATTCTAATGACAGCCTATGTACAATATACAATTTGTATTTATGCTCGTCACTAATGTGTATTTACTATAACAGACTGTCCACTGTACTGCGAACAATTATGAAGACAACCTCCTGATAGGCTTCACATGCTCGTAAGTACGTACATATCTTTTGCCAGAGATCAAATGTGTAACCACTGTCTGAAAATCACATGTCAAAAGTTATATTACAAAGCAGTCAAAAGAAAGAAATTGGGCAAAAGAAAAATTTATTAGAGCTTTAAAAAGTGTTTACTTTACCGTGAACAGCCTCTTGAATGCTACAGCCCTCGAAGTGGGCGCTAAGAATATGTTTGGTTGAAGTGGCAGATGCCATGATGTTTAGGACTATGAAAGAAAAATAATGGGCATGGCAGACAGGAGGTAAAGTGTCAAGTGTGTAGTGGACTGGCAGGAATACAAGATGGGAAGGACAAGATTTAAGTGGAGACAACCAGGCGGAGCCATCACGAATAACTTGTGTACAGAATTAGCATGGGCAGTAACAAGTGCATATTAGTTATTAAGAGTGTGTGGGTGTGTTAACTGTTTGGAGACGGGATCATACGCAGCCCTGATGTGTACAAGACGCAAGAGAATGTGTTGGCAGACACCAGATGATGCATGATGCGATTGTTCCTGGCCGGACTGCAGAGCGTACTGCGACAATGAAGCGCCTGTGTAGAGGCGGTGCCATTTGGCTGCTGGGCAGGACGAAAGTACCAGCAGCTACGTTACATACCACGCCACAGAAATGTTGATAACTGAGGAAGCCGCATCACAATTGGGAAACTGTAACAGCACTGCTTTATTGCCCGGCAGTTCTGAGCATTCAGCAGTGTAGGGTAGAAGCAGTTGTAACTTTGGAAACTGTAATTTAACACTCCATCAAAAATTTTAATATTTGGTAATGTTCTGTCCACAGTCACATACATGTGCTGTAATAAATTATATGTTTATACATATTCAATAAAAATACACTGTATGATTTACTCATGTCGGACCAGTGTCACTCTTAATGTAACGTTTTAGAGGGTCGAGATGTGGCAGTAAATATAAATGTGTGTTCTTGTAAGAATGAATACACATATGGCACAATTGGTACCCTAGGTCAGAGGTCAAAATATATTACGTATACATTTATATTTAAAAAAAAGTAAAACCAACCATCATACCTATTTTAAAATGCAAATTTTCCGTTAAACTATGTACTGAAAATTTTTAAAGACAAAATATTAACTAGAAATCAAATTTTTGGGCAGAACTTTAAGCTTGGAAGCGCAGCATATTTTTTGTTACCACAGTTTTTGTATGGCTCGGCTTCTAGCTTATTCTTTCCCCTTACGTATACCTACTTCTCCTTCTCCATCTTCTAGGCAGTGCAGTCTTAGCGACTAGCCACTATTGAGATGCGCTGCCCGGGCATTCTTCTGCTAGTTTTTGTCGGTTAACATGAAATAGGAACGATCTTCATACTTGCATGTACATATATCCGAAAATGCCCACCAAGGGGAAGACGAAATAGATTTAGTGCTACTTTAGTATGTGTTTGCTATTTACGCTTTACTAAATTCTGTATGAGCTTCTTATCATCCAATTTATCTAAGATATGTCTGTTTATTGATCACTTTGGTATGTCTACATCTCTCGCCAGTGCTTGTTAGTTAACTCTCTGTACTAAGTATGTCTGTCCTTCAACCTAATAGTGTACACCATTCTACTAACTAGTTTGATTTTAAAAGTTGTTTTATTGACATAATACAAGCCAGCTACCTGTCACAAATTCAAAGAATAATTTTCCTGTTGGCAAAGTAATCTGGGGCTTGATTATTATATTGTCTTTAAGTAGCACAAAGCAAAATTTACTCTGTGCTGTGCCGCACTGGGATTAAATATGCTCCTTGCAATGTGCAGCTCATCACGTGACTGTTGCAAAACGCAGAGAAATCTGCGCAGAGTTCGACACTCATCGCAAATAATTTTACACTGGTCATGCACACACAAAGGACACATACATTCAACCTTCCACAACTACCATGTTTGGCAGCTGTTTTTAGTCAAAACTGAGTACTGTGAAAACTAGATGTGTGGACTAGACTTACTTATTTTCAGGAGAAATGGTCATTAAGATTGGTTTTACAAGTGTTGAAGGTGAATCGTTATGCAAGAAAAAAAATTAATGTTTTGCTTACTGTTGAAGCGATGACATGACGATGGTGAAGAAAACTTAAAATTGACAACAAAAAATGCAAACTATAATATCAACAAAAAATACACACTATAATATTATTAGAAGTTTCAAAAGTAACATAATTTTTCTAAAAACCAACACAATACATTAAATATTTCACATAAACTGATAGCAATAATTTTGAACACAGCCTCAACTGAATGACATTGCATGAAAATATAATATATAGATATATATATACACACATATTTTCAATGTGGCCAATTATTCGCTGAAATATATGTTAACGAAAATAAAATAAATTAAGATTCTCAACATTATTAGGTAAATTACATTCCAGTATTAGCGCTTGCAAAATGTAATCAGCCTAAACACATGAATGTAAGTTACTAATAATAAAAATAAAACACACTTCACTCTACTTATTCAGAATATTTGTATTTTATCACGTCATCACTTCAACAGTTAATGAACCAGACATACTGTTTATCCATAGTATTTTGAAGTTTTTACAAGAAACATTTCACTTTCAGGTTAGAGCAGAATGCTGCCATAAAAAATTAACTCCTTCAGTGTCAGGTTTTCTTCTCACTGTGTTTGCTAAAAATATTAAAAAATTTTAAACAAATTAAACATAAATATATGTTTTAGGTAATAAAAATTGTCTCAAAAGTTATATATATATATAAATCTTTTTAATTTTCTTTTTCTTGCGGATCTACAGCCCGAGATACATCTGGCAATTGTCTTAAGGGGTTCAGGGTCGTAGATTCAACACACAGGTGAGACACACTCGGCACATGGATAAACGTGGACAGCTAGCCGAAGTGGATCGGACTGTTCCCGAACGGTTCAGAGTGATTTTGTTACAAAAAGGTTTCTTACCGACCCTTGAATACCAGGCTGGGGAAATGGTTTGCTGTGTCTCCAAGTGTCCTGCCCACTTGCATCTGTCATATTTAATTCCTCTGGCATTGGCAGGCGCAGAGAAGTTTTTCTTGCTCTGAGCTGTGTCAATGTAGAAGTTTGATGCTCATATTTAATCGGCCTGCTGCAGTATGTGCCAAATACATAAAAAGTAATGATTCCTATTGTAGCAGGATTCACCAGGTTCAATTCAACATTGACTGATTGAGAAGTCAGTTTCCAATGCCAGGTTCAGGTTTGCCATGTTGTTGGTTCAAGAATACATGTATATTTGAATATGGTTTTGTAAGCTATATTTAGTTGATTTTTTTTAGCCCCTCATTAGCTTTTTTTGTTGCTGAATAAAATATTTTTAATTGTGCCAAGATAGCATAATTTTTAAAAATTTTTTTGTAAAGTTTATTTTTGGTTATTTTTAAGCAAGAAAACACTGTACCTGTGGTTTACAAAGTCATTTAATTCGGTGTTTAACTAAAGTCGCATGACGCAGTTTAGAAATATTTTGTATATTCAACTATAGTTGAATGTCGCAGTGAAGGAGTTAAACAAGAGTAAACAATATTAACAAATCACTAATTGTTCCTCCATACTGCTAACATGTTTGTTAAATTAATTAAATATGGTAACTACTAAGCATTATGAACAGCTTATGAATAAATGTACTGTCTCTACTGGCTAATAGAAACACGAAATCCTACATAGTTACAAAATGTTCCAAAAAATCATTTAGTAATTTTTATTCAAGTTGAAATTACACAAAACTATGCTAGTGGCCTTATTCTCAGTTGGTTCGCTAGATTTGTCAAAGTTCATGCAAATGTGACACTGGTCTTCTATCGGAATGTAAAATCCCAGATTGAAATCTTCCAAAAATATCTTGCCGTAAGCAGATAATTTTGCTTTTGGTTGATCAATGTCTGTACAGTGTTGAATGATCGATCCATATGCTAGCGCAAAATGTTTTATATCATACAGGCTAACTGAACTGCTATGTCGTGCTATTTACATTCGCTTGTGTTATACCACATTCTTCGCAACTACATTACATTATGTACAGCTTCTGTACACTATTTCCTTTTTCTTTCTCCCCATTCCAACTCTGTAATTACAACAACTTGAATTTAAAATTACAAAAAAAATTTGTTTATAGCAGACCACAGGTTATTTAAAAAAAAAACATAGTATTTGTCAGTAAAGGAATACACATGATAATTTGGTTGGATTAAATTGAAGTAATATCATTAAAATTTCTTTGTAATATGCTTAGTCCATTAAGAGAATTTTTCTTTAATATTTGCCATTTCTTTGAAATCAGAGTGTTAATAATACCTCAAATTTCCTACCATACTTACAGCAACCTACAAAACCTCTTCAGCGTTGTGCCAGTAAACAAGCCAAATAGTTAACATTTAAAATGAAGTATGCATTAGAGCCAAAATAAGAAGAAGATAATCATCTAGCATTTTCCCCAGTACTTAGTATCTGTCAAAAAGGTTGTCAAGGCAATAGCTGTCCACAGCTTACATCTCCAAAGCAAGAATTAACAAACTGTTACTTGAGCAGCAAACTGCTATACTTTAATTTACATAATTTTAATTTACATCATACTAATTTACAGTAGAACCCCGATTCAACGAAATGCCTCTGAACCAGAAAATGTTTACTCTAAATTGATGTTTCGTTAAATCCAACTTTATTTATATTTCTTAATCCCCTTCTCCCAAAAAAAGTTAAATCCTCTGGCATGTTTCGTCAGAAATTGAGGTAATTTTAATAAAGTATGACAGCCCACAACAATAACATACCGCCGTCACCATTAATAGGTAAGGCGCAGCCGTAAAAAAAATTCAGCGAAAAAGCTTTAATAACTGTCAGTAGAACACTCGTCGAGCGTGCGCTGGATGAGTTAGGCCGCCTGTCCGCACGCAAGTGATGATAAACACTGCCCAGTCATCTTTTCTTTCCGCCTCTCTCCTGCTCCTCCCAGAAAATTGAGGAAATTTCCATAAAAAAATGCAATGAAAACTAAAGTGAAAGTTTGTGAGATACTGTAATGGCAAAATAATAACTAAATATAAACAGTGGTGGCCACTGTAACTAACAGGTCGCCACGCTCGTGAAACAAAACTGGTTGCTGCTTGCTAAAAAAAAATTGCACTTGAGTGTTTTTTAGAATCGGCGAAACATATTATTTATGTTAGTAAATTTGTTGTAAAAAGTCTGCAGAAATAATATTATAACGTATTTCTTTATATAGATACGCTAGTTTTATCATGGGACATGACAAAATAATCATGTTGGACATCACTGCAGTCTATCTGTAAAATAATTAATCGGTAAAGCACGCTGTACAGTAGCACATTCTGATGGAGACGCGAAGCACTATCTGTGAATTATTAGTACATGCGTTGCGTGGGCTGGGTATATAGGAGCTCGTTCACTCGCCAGCTGCCAGGATGAGGATCTAGGCGTGTGCTTGTTACGCAACACAGCGTCGCTAGCTCAGCCCAGTCACTCCGGCAGCGAAAGTATTCAACAAATTTTAATCATTTTTTTTTTGTTTCTTGACAGATGATTCAACACTATCTACTGAGAAAAATGAATATACTGTAACCAGTAAACGTATTTTTAATAGACTTATTTTATCGAAGTTACTTAGTTATTTTATACATTTTTGGTTATGTTTTGATAATGACTTGATTGGAATCAGTATATTTTCAGTCAAGAGAAATATTGGGCATAAAAACGTATATGTTGTGCGAATCAAAATCGAGATACATTTGGAAGTGTATAAATTACATAATAATAATAATAATAATAATAATAATAATAATAATAATAATAATAATAATACAATACGGTGCATAAGTACTTACACAGTAGTACTAGTTTACACAACACACACAAGAAAGGGCGAACATATTTTCCGCGGAAGCGCGGAGGCTTGCGACGTTTTGCCGGTCGGGCCGGCTTCTTCAGGCGGCGAGTGGAGACACACTGATGTCTATTATTCAGCGGAGGTTGGTAATCAGTGCACCTAGCGGCCAGAGGACACACTAGGTGTGACGGGAAGTTTGAAAGTGGGAAGAGAGGTTATCTGATATTGAGGCCAGGTCCAGGTGGCTGTCTGGATTTGGTGTATGTATTGGTGAGCCAGTTCCCAGTGTCTCAACTCAGCATGTTGTTCTGCTGAGGTAGAGCCCTCACCACTCAGGTAGTGTAGCAAGAGTCAAAACTGGATTGATGTGATGCAGCATGTGCTGTCAACAAACACCCCAGCTAAGACTTTACTTCATATAACATATCAGTATATAGGAATGTGTTTACCGGACCTCAGGGTTATGAGTGGACACGTACTCCCTACGCCAGGTAAAATGGAGCAAGGCGTGGCAGCTAACTTTCCAGAACAGCGGAGGAGTTCTACGTTCTCTACTGCTGCCATAGTGGAAAATAACGTTACTCGAGAAAGGAAATGGACAGTTCCACAATATAAACAACCATCTTCCCCTACCATCCCAGATTGTTCTTTCACTGATGTACACATTGTAAGACATAAATATTGTCTGACAACAGATAATTTTTATACTTCGCCATAACTTACAGGCCACCTGATTCGGAACAGGATAAACACATATGAGACTGTAGGACTGTTACGTAAAGATATGCCATCATGAGTAAAGAAACATGGAAAGCTAACAAAGGGTAAAACTGTAGCCACATAACGTCGAAAAGTTACCATTTTGCATTGGAAGGACAAAAATGATGTATGTTTGCTTTAAACTATTCACAACAGCGAGATGGTAGAAGTAAAGAGAAAAAGAGACAGTAAAAAACCCAAGTTAGTTGTAGATTATAATCACACAATGGGAGATGTTAAAAGGGAAGACAAGCACATGGCCAATACCCTGTTCCAAGAAAAAGAGGTAAAACAATTAACAAAAAAATTTTTTACACCTTCTTGAACAAGCTTTGTGGAATTAATTGTGTTGTACATCTTGAGTACCAACATCTTACGCTAAAGAAAATTATTGAGAAGAATCATTCTTTTTTCATAGTTCTCAAGAATTCAATACTCATCTCGTGGAGGTCGACCAGAAACAACTTCTCATTCTCTGCAGTTGACAGACAGCCATTTTCCTGAGTGTATCCCAGCCTCTAAGAAAAAAAAAATGCACCAACAAGGCAGTGCTGTTTGCTGCTCGAAACGTGATGAAGTAAAAGCATGGAGAGAAAGCAATTTTTTTACCTTGGTGGTGACACAGGACAGTGCGTTACACCATGTTTCAAACTATATATCGCACCAAGACATATTTCTGAAATATTACCTTTACATTTTGTGTGTCAAATTGAATTTTTTTATTGTTGCAGTAACCAATGAATTGGTTATTTCTGTCATGTATTTGTTGCAATATGTGACTCTGTATGTGTCAACTAAGAAACTGAGGTACATTGTTATGGCAGATTACAATTGCTTTATGCAGTTTACTTTATTTTACTTCTGAAAATCTGTGTATGCATTAACAAATAATGGCAGTCAAATTTTGTAATGCATGTAGGCTTACTCATTTTTCTGCTTTTGAAATTTTGTTTCTTTATAAAATCAACCCAATTTTTGTAAAATATTATGTAGTGTGTGTTATTATTAAGAATATTTTACGGTTTTTATTGTTTTTAAGTAACATGTAGTTATACTGTCAAAAATCTTGTATTGTGATAGGGAAACTGATGTCATAATTAGTGCTGTGCGAACATAAAAAAATTCGAACCAAGCCGAACCGAACGTATGGGTTCGGTTAGAAACCTCGAACAGCAATATTTGGAGAACCGAATGTTCGGTTAGCTTTTCGAATCCATATTTTAGAGCCATCCACAAAAATAGCACGAAAAAATTCTATTACTGGTACTAGTTAAAAGGCCTACTTCTCAATAACTCGTTGGCCGAATTCCAAAGAATTGTGTGGCCTTACAGGTACGTAACAGGTGGGCATAAATAGTCCACGCATGGTGAAAAAAGAAATAAACTGAACGAAACATTATTTAATATTACGGAATTGCGTAGTGTACAATGAATACGGTACCTTTCAGCGTGTGAATTATAAACCTAAATAGCAAAACGTAAGCATAGCACCACATCACCGCCTGTTCTAAGCAATATGGCAGCCATTGACTGTTGTGAACTTTTGTAGTCAGTCATTATTCAGACGTCTTCACTATAACTGCTAGTGCTAACACAAATATTTTTACAAAACATTAGAACTGTTTACTAAATTTTTATACGTCAAACAATAACACATTTTCACTGTCTCAAAGTTTTATTTCCAGCAATTTAGAAGATAGCCGATTTTTAATTTATCGTGTGGTGTTTTTTCCCTTTATTTATTTTGTTTTCCTATTCAGGCCATGTTTTTTTTGTACAATACCACTTTTTATAGACACTTTTTACATTAATACTTTCATTATAATATTGTTTGGGGTGCACTACGAAGAGTAAACTCATGTCATTTAATTTCACCAAACGGAGAGAAGATAATGAAAACCCAGATGACCCAGAACCGATGCAAAAAATTTGTAGAGTTTATTCTCACCAGCAGCATTCTTCGGCCAAGATGTTCCTTCAATGTCTACACAATTTTCAGGTACATACTTCACATGTGCAGGGTAACCAACCTGACTGCAGAAACAATAGTTCCAGATCTTTTTTGTGGATATATTTTATTTGAGCTGCCCCAAATGTAAAATATGCAATGTATTGGTCTATGAATCCACTGACACTGTACTGAAAGAGCATCTTGCAAATCATGAAAAATGTAAAATCAGAACAAACTTGTGAATGTGATATCTGTACCTTGCATCGACAGTTTTTGTAAATAATTCTAGCACTATTGTTTTTTTAAATTCTGCATAAGTGATGTAAAAGATCTTGAATTTTTGTTTTCCTCATTACTTACAGAACACATTATACTTGTTAAACAACTAGCTAGATTAAACAAAATAAAGAAACATATGTCTACTATTTCGTTTTAACATTGGTAATGACTGGAAAAAAATTTTGTGGTGGTCCATTTTTAGGTATGAACAAAAGAAATCAAGGGTTCAATTTTATTTGAAAGGCCAAATTCTATCTGAGGTTTGGTTCGAAAATTATTTTACATAGGTTCGATTCGAAGCTGAAAAACAGAGGTTCGGACAGCACTAGGTTATAATTGTAATTTTGTCACTTATTTTTTTCCAAAATTTATATTGACATGGCAGAATCATAAATCATTGTAGTTACTGTGTAATAATGAAAGGACATAATTTTTCAAACACTTTTTTTGTCAAAGTCTGTACACAGCGTGTGAAATTTTATGCTGAATAATGTCCTACAATTATTATTACGGGTATGATATTTTCGCTGGCTAACACATTCAGCTTTGTTTTCAAAATTTTTCATATAAAACCTGTCACATATTTTTACGACCATTGATTATTGTGTTATGATCGTGGTGATGACGGTATTTTTTTTGGATTAGTTTTCCAGATCAGGTATGTCAACATTTCTTTGTATGTAATGTGGGTCTAATTTGTATAAAATTTTGAAACCATGTTGATAATATTGATAATGGTAATAGTATTTTCATTTGTTTAATTTTCTAGATATGTTTTTAAAACTTTTTTGTGTATGCGTCTATAATTTTTACCAAACATTAAATATTTTATTATGATAATTCTGTTGTCTTTCCTTTGTTTTCTTTTCTTTTCAAAATGTGTTAGATAACTGTACTCCACACTTTATTTCAATATGAAACTATGATACCCACTCATTCTCGCCATATCGGTAAATTAAAAAAAATTTATATATACACGTATAAAGTTGATCAAAAGGAAAAACACATATGTACTATGTACTCCTAAACACTTTTTATTAAACACATTCAACAATTCAGAAAATGCAATAAAATAATCTGGGCACTTATTCTGTAACTATTTTGTGTTCACATACATTCCTTACGTAGAGACAGTCGCCACGTGACTATCGTTACGATACTAAGTCGTATTCTGTAACTCTTCATGGCACCATGGCTGACGTTCAAACGATTTGTGAGCGACTTTATGTAACAGCAGCTAGGGAGGTGGTGTTAGCAGGATTGTGTGCGTGAAATTGTAAATATGGCTGCAGCATTGCGAAAGTTAGATTTCTTAAATGAGCTCAAAAATAAGGAAGAGCCTCAACAAATGCAATTGATTAGGAGGCAAATACGTGATACCCTAAATCCATTCACAGAAATGGATGAAGATCAATTTAGGCGATTGTTCATACACGAAAAATTAAAACATTCAGGGATCAAAATCTACCCCTGAAAAATTCCTTATTTTCCCTCATGAAATTCGACATTATTTCGTACTGCCGAACAGTCGTTCTCTTAGAACGAAACTTCGTAGCTTCTGCCTCCATTTCACAACGTTGATCCATTACCCAACCTTTGACTTAAAAACACTTTCACGTTGCCGCACAACAAAATGTAAATTGTGTGGCCGCAGTGTTACTACTAATGGCCAGAAATGTAACCTTTATGGTGCAATTTTAATGGTTTTGGAAAGGTACCTACAATGTTGCCAAACATATATCAAAGCTGTTAAAGAACATTACAAAAATGGTTTACAGAATACCAATGAAAGATAGTTTACAGAATACAATTGAAAGCCAGTCATGCGTGACTATCTGTATTGCTGACGCTATCGAAAGTCAGCAACGGATGACTGACATTACGAAAAGTTACAGAATAAGGCCCCTGTTTATTTTTGAGTTGAATGTGTCAGAAAAACCCAACACTTATGGGGTTAATTAATAGCCTTCATATTGTGTGATAGTTATAGTATATCACTCCATGAAAAAAAAAAATCATGCTTCTAAAACTTGGAACTTTATTATAACTTTTCCCCACTATTATTTGAATGTTCACATCCTGAATCCTCAATTACTTTGTATTTCATAATATTGGGTACCTATTATAGGGAAATCACACGTTTATATTTATATGCAACAGTGTTAGTTTTGTAGACATTACTTTGGAGCACATTTTCCTCTTACAAAACACACATTTAGCTCAGCCATATTTCCTATAATGACATTTAAACTAAAAAATTACATGACTTTACTTCATGCGCACTGCGAAAACAAACAAAATGAAATAATTTACACTGAAACAATGTCACAGACTACGACTTGGTAAGTATATAAAATCCCATCAGGACTTAATATTTTTTTCTGATTTCAAAAAAATTTCTGAAATTCGAAATTTTTTGTTACATTCAGCAATTTTTTAAAAATACAAAACTGTTATAATGGGTTTTTATATACTTTAAGCAGTAGCCAGTGACATGTAGTTTTAATGTAACTAATTACGTATTTTATTACGATTATTGGATTTCCCAGCAGGGTAGGAAAAAAAAAAGTTTATTAAAAAAATCATAAAAACAGTTTTTTGTTTTAAACTGTTTTTTTATTTAAACAGTATTATATGTTTTAAACAGTTTTTTTAATGTTTTAAACAAGTTTTTTTATTTTAAACATAAATTTTAAACAAAAAACCCACAATAAATTTTGAACATAGCAAAAATAAAAAAAAATAGTAACTGTTATGTAGGGACATATTTTCATCCACATTGTTGAACAACCTGGTTTTTGTGTTGGTGGTATGTATCAAGTCAGGAGAGTACCAGGTCGTCTCATATGGCTATTCTATTGCCATTAGCTAGTGAGCGCGTGACGTCGCCACAAGACCATACAAGACGGGAATTTAAACTATATACGTGTTTTAAATGTATTATTGACTTTGCACAATTGTTATTACTCAGTATTTGCGAGCCAGTTATGGTTAATTATTGTAAGAATTATATTTTATAGTATTCATGGAGCTTAAATGTTAAAAACGCTCTACAGAAGTAGAGGCGTGATGTGACTGCAGAATTATATGACGAGCCTTTGAGTTGTGTTTGAAAATATACAAAATAATTCCAGATTTCGATGTATTTCGTAGCATAATGTTGTTCATCTTGCTTCTCAAGTCTAGTACTTCATAATCTATGCCCACAATCACAAAAATAGTGTTTTTCTTTCACATAAACATAGCCAAAATGTGGCTATGTTCGGTACTGTGATAGTACAAATGGTGTGTATAAACCTTAAATTTATTTTCAATTTGGGTAACTTTAAGAACTATAGGCCACTCATACAAGAAACCAATTAACATAAATGATTTGAGGTAGCTAACAAGCAGTTTAGGCCGAAATAGTAATATTTATTGTAAATAATACTGCTTCATGCCACATCAACAGCTAGGTCATTAGTGAATAGACTGAACATGGGGAAATATTTACCATGGCACCTTATACCTGCTGTGATTATAGAAAACTCAAATCAGGATAGTTAGCAGTCCCAGAATGTCTATAGTACTTTGCCACTTTTTTTGACTAAACTCTCCTAACATCAAAATTTTTTTAACTTTAAAGAAACTGTGCAAATTCAGGAATCAATATAACAATAAGAAAACATTAAGTTTCTTTTCATACTATTTTAGTACGCACAATCAGATAGCTGGAATAAATTGGAGAATGAAACTGTTATTACATTCTTCATAATTAATTACACAAAACAATCTTATTAGCCTCGAAATATTTTAGGGAAACTATCCAAAAACTTAACATTTAAATCAAAATGACTGAACAGAGCATAGAGCCAGAAATAAACAATGATCCAAACAATTCTGCATAAGCATGAGGACTAGTCATTCCGTGCCACAAGTTTATATTTATTGCAGTTACCTATCATTCCTTTGATTCAGCGCGTAGCAATGTTAGGCCTGTAACTGGCTGAATTCATCTTCTCTCCTCCCCCTTATATATGGGAACCACTATTGCTAATTGTTAACTAATGATATTAGTAACGTATTTAAGCCTAAACTCGCTGCACACAGTCTATGCCTACATCGAGATGTCATATTATAGAAAAAGATACTATCCAAGGAACGTTTTCAAGAATATAATAAGTTTGAAGAGGATGAAGTGAATGGAAATATTGATCCTTTAATGTTGAATACTAAAGTGTTTGCAGCAGAATAAAGTTTTGTGCTTTTGTTTTTGTTGTTTCGTTTTGGATTTAAAGTAATTCTTTCAAAATTTGGCAGATTATTTTAATTCTATAACAATGTCTACTTTAAGTTGTCATTAACTAAAGGTGAAAAAAGTTAAAGCAATCTTATACATATTTTAATAAAATACTTTGCATGAAAATGAAATTATTTAAATGAAAACATAACAAACAACGAAAATTGAAAACCAAACTTGTTTAAAAATAAATACAGTATACAGAATGTTTAAAACAGTCTGTTTTAAACATGTTTTATTCAAAGTGTACTGTTTTAAACAATTTTGAACATACTGTTTAAAACATTTTGATTTTAACAAGCTAACCCTGTTTCCCAGTGTGCGTGAAATAAAAACATACAAAGATTAACCTTGAAATGCCACTGTGGGAAAACTTGCTGACCTAATATTTTTTGTACAAGGAATATGTACTCTCAAAGTAAATGTCTACATAACTCACACTATTTCTTACAAATATGAAATTATGATTTCTCCCTACTCGAATGTTCTTGAAGGTCATGAATGAAACAAAACTACTGCAGCATGTTTAGCTAGGCAAATATGGCACTTTACCTCATCAAACAGTCTGTGGTTCTTCACTACAGTTCATCTATTACAGGAGATATTGTGTGAGCCTTTTATTTACCACATTTTCACAATATGCACTGGCTTTTTTTATCATTCATGCACTAAATAAATAAGCAACTACTATTAACATAGTTAAAAAAGTACTGTAACACCATTCTATGTATTTGCTGGATGATGCGAAATAGTATAATTTTCATCGTCCAAGAAATGTCTGCTACTATATTATCAAAGCTGTTTATTTTCGAACAAAGGAATGGCACAACGGTTAACACCTTGGACTCACAATAAAAGACCCCAATTTAATTCCCAGCTTAAGCCACCCTGATTTTGATTTTCCATGGGTTTCTGAAAACGCTCCAAGTGAATGCTTGGACGATTCTCTCACATATCATATGCCATGGTTGATTCCTCTCATAGTTTGTTCTTGTACATAGCCGTCTCTTATGACCATGCTGTCAAGATGTAACGCCAACTCACTTTCAGTAAATAAATTACGAGTGCCATACTAAGGTAACATTTTCAGTTAATTTATACATAAACTATTCATATAAGTTAATTTCTTCATACCTGTGCCGGTACACAATTTTCACATGACTTGTTTTCGTTTGGCTCGACTCGCACCTAAACTGCCCACTTTTTACCCATGTCAGAATTCCCAGACGTCATGACTTGTAGACAACATACATACTGTGTAGCCCTGGTTACTGATAAACGTAGGCACAGTTATCGCTGAATGATGAGAAATCTCTTCACTGTCCTGTACACAGTCATATTATTCATACTGCTTTTACTGAAGAATATAAAATAATTTGTAATTACTGTTTGTGCTGTTCTCGTGATCAATAATTATTTCTTCATTTTCAACTGTAAAATGTGAAGTATTGCTAACAACCTCTTAAGGTGCCTGCACACTTAGCACAGGGGGCGGCGCACCAACAGGGAGAGCCCACACACTGGGGCGCAGCGGAGCGCCGCGGCGAGCGTACCCACCCTCCCCAATTTCCCTCACGACTATTTACCCGGCATCCTGGGCCCAATTTTTGAAACTGCCAAAAAAATTTTGCTAGAGGAATTATGTCATTCCAGCATCAAAATAAAAAAAAATTTTTTTGAACACTCTATAGCGATATTATTACCGGAATCTTGACCCGAAGTATCAAAATAAATACGCCTGCCGAGTAGGTGGCGGAATGTCAATTCCGATAGAGGTATTGATCTTGTTTAGTGGTTCACGGTTGTTGAAACAAGGAAATGGATGCTTCGTTATGGTTTCATATTAATTCATTTATTCAAGGGTTAGTCTACAGTAATTTGTTGCGTCGAAAATAGTATGCATTGTTGGGAATTTCATAAAAGGAAAGATAAACTAATTATATATTAAACACTATTTTTAGTAAGGTTTCATCGACATGTGGAAGGTACTATAAAATGTAAAAGGTTACACATTAATTTTTTTATGACTGTTTTCTAGCATTTTTCTTTAACTGCAAATACAGAATTTAAGAAAACGTCGTTCTCTGGTGCCATATGTTACACAATTAGAAAAGCCAAGCTAGAATTGTACTCTTAAGACAAATTAAAAGCTAGAGTGATATAAATATAAAATCTACGATTTAATTTGTACGTATAAAGTATTGATATTATATTTTTGCAAAGTTAAAAAATACTGTTATTTTACTATGCATTTTTCACTTCAAACTTTAAATATCAGAAACACATTCTGTACTTTTTCATAGCTCTTTAAGTTAAATAAAATATTAAATATTCAAATACCACGCCCCCATATTTGTTCAAACATTTGCATTTTTTAGTTAATCACACTACTCACCGATTTGCTGCTCAGTAGTGACGTCACACAAAATGCAATAATGCGACATCTTACTGACGGAATCGAATTCTCTTTGCTAGATAGCAACTATGGTCGTTTTAAAAGTAGGTTTTTTTAAATTCAGTTACTCGCTATTGTGTCAAACATTCTGTAACGAAATTATTCAGACACTTTCAAAAATTGGGCGTACGGTGTATCCCCCATCCCACTCGCGCCTCACAACAACCTCGCTATCCAGTATCATAGTCGGTTGGTCAGTATGTGCTACAGTACAGTGTGGTACAATTATGAGTAGCTCGTCAGATGAGGCTTCATGATGTAATTTTAAAAAGTAACTGTTTCAGTGATATTCATCACCTGTTTGCTTACCTCATGAAAAAAAAAATTATAATTTTCTACAATTTTGACATTTCCGAAGAAATTTTTTTAAGAATTTTTGTCACGTTTACAGCCACATATAGAAACACAAATTAGTAACGAAATTACGAATTCGAAACCATTTAAATGCAACTGCATCTTGCTCAGGTGTTTTCGGTTGACAATCTGTCAATGCAGAAGGTGAAAATCCAATGAGAAAACAAAACAAATTAATTTTATCTACAGTACTCTTGCATTTTCATCATGAATTTTTTCCTAAAAATGCTTATTATCAGCTGTGCATTCACATATTTGCTTCTTGCATGATTACTTAGTTTATACATCTGGCCTTAGTGAAATATTAGAGACGCGGCTCCGCATTGCCGAATCATAGCCACTAATGTTCCATAATATATTTATTACATATTAACAACAGCTAAGTGGCAGAAAAGGCATATTTAACAATAATGCCAAAGTTGACCCAAATCGACGACTGCACTGCTTCTGAAGCCAGGTCTGCATCTTGCCAGCGTGTCATCGTTGGTATCGGCCGATAACACCTGAATCCAGGGGACGAGAATTGCCGAAGGTGTCTTGTATCTGCGCATCACTGCGCTTACCCCCGCACACTTGCGCGCAGCGACGAGCGGCAGGACGGTTTTGCCAGCTGCTTGCTACAAAGACTGTCCGAGCGGCCGTGCGCGCTACGCTCCGTCGCTCTTTGCCCAAGTGTGCGGGGATCCACTTATTTGCATGTAACTGAACAAGGGGGAAAAAGTCTCTGCGCTTCGCCGCGCCCCACCGCGCTCAAGTGTGCGGGCACCTTAAAACTTTTATGTTATGTAATTTGCTATAACCTTACTCTTTTACTCTTTGCTGATGTTCATAAGTTCCACAAAACACAGTCAGATGACAGTGTCTAGGAGGAATCCGAACAACAGTTTGAGTTGTTAGGCCAACTACATTAACACAGCTGAAAGTCTTTGTCACATTCCATTTTATACCACCTCTATAAATTGCCAAATCATTTGGTGACTAAGCTTGTCTACAGTTCCAAATATTTGGACAAGTTTTTAGTGTGATAAACATTTGGAGCATCAGCAAAGTCATGTTACAAAATTGAACACATATAAATAGTTGCAGTAGTATTATTTAAAAGCCTTTAGTTACTTGCTCATATATCACAGCAGAAAAATAAAAAATTAATTGATCAAGTGTGGTGAAAAAGAAGACTATGGATGATTGACTTTCATCTCAGTAGGAGGAGGTTAATACATACCTGCCAACATCAAGGATTCAGAAAATTTTCAAAATGAGTAAAATTGTGCGTAAACGAGTCGCGGCATTTTATGTGTTGTGTATATGTAAATGCCATTAAACTAAAACACTTCGGCTATTTTTAAAATAAAATACTACACTGTTACCATGACAATATGTTCTATGCAAAATAAATTTAGAACATACGGAATAATAAATAAAAATAGCTAAAATTTTGACTACAATATTTATATGTTGTGTTCATGGCTAAAATGACATAGCCTCCCTGGGGCTATTATAAAGAAAACAAACTTAACAGCGATATTACTGAACGTATTTTACTGTAGGCTTACTTTGTTGTACCATCATAAATACTGCTCATAATTTTAATATTCATGCAAATCTAAACAAACCTAGTATAGGTAGTTTTGGTTTCTGCAAGATTACAAACTTTACCGGTTTTAATACACCAATAGATAAGCCCCTACTTTACAGTTTTTAAATTCTCTTGCACAGTTCCATAAATGCAAGAAAAATTCTTACAGGGTGCAAATTAGGCAATTTAATCACACTTGACACACCTAACCACAACTCTCCGACACTGCAAATAGTGTGGATTTGAGAATTAAATCGTACATCGTTGAACGTGCAGATGTGAGAGTATTTAATCTCTTATACAATATAAATACCAAATCCTTTAAATTTTTGAACAGTTTTTAACATCCGCACGGTTTGGCAACTATATAAAATCGTAATTGTAGAAACTGCAAAGTTGTATTTCCCAGAAATGAAAGTTGCAATATTCCTACGTTTTACGACTTTTAAATATGCAACGTCGATACAAGCACCGGCACTAAAATACGCTGCCACAATAACCAAATGAAACATTTAAGCTTTGCAAAAACCATGTTTACAAACACTACGCAACTACGACGTGCACTTCAATATTTGCTGGAAAAATAAGAATAAATTGATAGTTTCTTTCAGTTCACAAGATTTGATGCATGTTCTTGAGCAATTACTACACAGAAACGGTAAACTGGAAAGTCACTTCAAATTAAAACAGTCTCGTGACTTTTCTTTTTACGAGTCATGATGGCCATTTAGCCTGGAAGACGACAATCGATCGGGTGTGGTCGGCAAAGTTCGGGTTACGTTTGTACGATGCGTGAATAATACGGTACTCTGTAGTGAATAATATAGCACAAAGGCTATAAACGAAGCACGCTAGTTCCCGAAACTACAGTATTACAGTTTTTTTATTATATACGACACAGTAAGTCAGATCTACATACCACATGTTCGGTACCGAAATTGTGGGATTTCAGTACCAAATTTTTAATATGAACTAACCAAACGGGGAAATAAAATGGATAGCTTGAAAATTGTATAATAATTCACACGAATCTTACAACCGTACAATAGGGCACAAAATCGTACATTGTACGGGAAAACCGTATGAGTTGGCAGATATGTTAATATTATGCGTAAGTATTGTAATACGGCATTTATATTACAGGTAGTTCGCAATAAAGTGAACACTTTTGAAGACCATCTTGCCTAGAATATTAATTTAAAATAAAATTTATTGTGACCTGCGACAAACTTTTTAATATGGTACAATCTATACTAGATATTTACAAATGCTATGTTTATGTTAAAGTCGGTTAAACAACAGCAGGAAACCATAAATTATCTTACCTGATAGGAAAAAAAATAACTAGGAATCAAAAATGTTCACTTTATCCTGAACCATCTCTAAAAGGTTTCAATCCAAGCACCTTGAACCTTGGTGCAATTTTTACAGAATGTGTTCTGGAGTATAATACATTCTGTACTCCCCTTAATAAGGGTAAAATTTTAGCTTCAGGTAGGCAAAACTTAATCCAAATGAAGTTTAAGTGCATCAAAGGTTACGAGAATAGTTCAATCCACTCCTCGCAAAAAAGATTCAAATAGTACATGTAACAAAAACCACAATAAAGTAAAACTGAATGCACGGGCATTAAAAATGTTATATCAATGAAATAATGAGTAAAAAATATGCAGCAGACGATACACTAAACAGCATATTCAAAAAGTAAAAAATATGCAGGCTTTTTTTGGATTCCCGCCATATTAAAACTCTGAACAGCATTACAGATGTTAATCTGGATACGTTCAGCAATAAAAAAAAACTGATACATGACAGAAAATTTACACGACTCTTGCTCAGGAATAACTACATATAGTCACAAGTATCTAGCCAACATTAATCTCCTTCAACAGTACGGCAAACAACTACATCTGGCAAATGTGTGGAGGCTGAGCTTGTGATCAGGCCACGTGTCCTTTGATGTAGGCGCAAAAGTACTCTGAACGGATTATCACTTGCCACTGCCAACTGTATGTTTGATGGGATAGCAAACATTTACTTTAATACTTTGTAAATAGTTCCATTTTTTCATTTTGTGTAGTTTCTTAATCACATAACTAACAGTTCAATTTGTTCAAAGAAAGCTCACACGCAACATCTTTTTTTTATTGATCGACAACATGCACTTTCAACGTGTATCTTCGTCACATGCTAACCACCGACTTATTGGTCAGCATCCCTAGCCTCTTGTACGGGATGCTTGAAAAATAACCATTTCTAGACGTGAGCAGCCAACTCCTGCCATTAGCTTGTCATCAATGTCTCAAATTGCAACAAACTGGCTTACAGGCATGGAAAAACCATCTTACTCATGCCTATTTCCACAGCTAAGAAAAGTACCCCAAATACAAATTTTCTAGCGAACACACAGTTAAAGACAAAGTCTAATATTGTATAATTCACCCTGCATGAGGAATAATTATATTGAGGCATTTATTCGTACTTAATGTTCAGAATGGCTTTCTGAATGCCTTAACTTTTATAATGCCAAATTCGCAGAAATAAAAGAATATCAATTTACGGTACTGTACCTAACAATTTCATAAACACACAAAAATGAGTATAAATGTTAACAGAGGCATTTTGTTCCGACGTAATATTTTTGTGTCGCCCATACCAAAATTTTTTCTCACATGTGCAGCATTTCTCGACATATTGAATCCGTACAGTTGCAAATTTTAACTGGGAAAAATGGCAAAATAACTAACAGTAGAAAAACAAAGCCCATAGCATTCAAAACCTGATATTATTAGCATACACCGTGTTTATATGTAACCACAATCCATGTCACAAAGTATATTATTTCAGAAAGTTTGAATACTTATTTATCAGTGTCTAGGAAATATATAATGGGTTATTCCTTCACCTTGTAAGTTTACACTAAACCCCCCTACTGACATATCAAGCATGCAATATTTATATATGCAACCCCCCTTCTTAAAAGGTATTAACATTTGCTTCAATTTAAGCAGCTCATGCAGTCAACTCAAAATCAACTGCATTAACTACACCTATATTTCAGAAATTTTTCCATGCAAACTTAAAAAATTTGAAGTTTATCACCTACAGGATTGCAAATTATTAGATGCACACTTTCAATAATGTGATTTGTGCTAATTGCAATTAATCTGTTGTAGAAACACCTCCATTTCCTTTCCAAACTTTCAGATGTAACCTGCTTTAAAAATGAAAATTTGCTAGTTTCTTGTTGGCCTTTTGTAGTTAAAAGAATTGTATTGATGGTAATTTCAGCACGATGAAATTATGAAAGTGTTTGAAATTATGAAAATGTTAAGTCCATGTGTATATAAATCCTTGAAAAAAAAAAAAAAAAAAAAAAAAAAAACTCTGAGAAAAGTTTTAAAAAATTTCAGAAGACACACAAAGAGAGGTGAAAATTAGCTCTGTTGAGCCAAGGAAAATTAATTTCATTTTGATGAACTGTTGCTATGAAAACATTACCTTTACAGATCAACAGTGAGAATAAACCTAATCTTCTCTCTTCAATGTACAACTAGCACTTAGGAAGAAAGTTCAACTGGTAATTCTGTTGTAGCAGGTCCATAGAATATGCAAACGTGGACAGGTAGTAAGGCAGGCCTATTCAGTTAAATTTGCATATCTGCTGAAAAGAAACACAAATAAATTAATTAAAAAACAGGAAAAAACATTGAAAGGAGTATTAATATTTTATTACAGTCATCTTTAAACATACATCCAATATACACTATAAAAAAACAATACTGCAATCAAGCAAATTTTAACAACCAAATATAATAAGAACATTGCTGCAGACGAGTTTCATTGGAAATGTACGAACATATCAATAAATTAAGACAAAATATGCACATTTATGCAGGTACACACATATGCATACATGTACACATGGTAAGTTAACATGCAAAAAGTTGAGCGCAATATCTTAAGGAACTGCTAGTCACAACTACTTGCCTACGCCAGTTTCGAGTCTCTGGCGGATATGCATTTTTTTGTCGTAATTGATACGGACACTGTAATAAACTTTCTTCACATATAAACAAGACTCATGGTTGAAAATACAGGTTACAGTACGTATTGAAACGTAAATGATAAATAAGCTATACATTACCAATTTTGACGTAGACCTAATGCAAGTGTTGCGTACCCTGATAGTGTTAGAACCGAACAGTAGTGTTGGTATGCGCTGCTGTTACCAAACTGAATTGGTTAGAACAGTTTGCCTCAGTCGCTAAATGTTACAAAGGATCATAATGTATTCTTATGTTAGTCTTCAATGTGATTCTTACGAATAGTAGTTATTTGTGTAGCAGTTGAACTTTGTCGACTAAGCAAGTCTTGGATATGCCCTATGACAATGTTACTGACAACAGACAGGTAAAGTACAAACTAGTGTAACCCATCGTACCAAGGTGTAAAAATTATAATTTTAAGTGAAATATCCTTATACATAAAGTAAGCAATTGCACTTTACATAAAAAAAATTACACACACTTGTTTAACACACAAACTATATTGTTCACATAACAATGAGAACTTTCCTTGGTTGTCCACACAAATTTGTATTGAAATTTCCCTGACCAAAACTTTCCATTTCCTTGACTATTTTTTTACTGGCAAATTTTGCTTTTTTATAAAATAATGATATTTCACTATAGAGACAATTAACGTCATTTCACAAAAAATATCTGCCTTAATATTTTAAAAGCAGGGATGGCTCCAACTTATTTTTAACATAATGTATTCTTTTGTTTTACAAGCATTAGCAACGTTATGTATGTAAAACTGAAACAAGCTGTTCTAGGTACAAGTGAACATTTTTTAAGAGCACATAGTCAAAAACAACTTAAAAATTACATTTTATTGAAGCCTAAGATGTTGACATTTGGCTACAGTGAAATATGTACTGCATTTAACTCTTACACTTGTGTTTTTACATAATAAATAGTAGAACGATGAAAATTTACCGAAAAGAATAACAATAACAAGGACTGTAAAAATTCTCACTGTACAGTAAACAACATAAAAATGTTCTGGCAGATTCAACCTTGAATAAAAGAGTTTTGATTTATATCAATTAATCGTTTTACATACCATTGCATTCGGACTCCAAAAATTTCTCAAATGACAAGGTAATCATGTTTCCAAATACTAAAGGTAAATGTGTTAAAATAATACGAGATATCTTTGCACTAGTTTTTTGGTAACAGTTTAACTGACATTTCCTATTTTGACAAGAATGTGCGAGTTATTGAACAAGTTTAAAATTGTTATATATGGTTGAACAATAGCCTGTGCATTGTTCCAATGGAATCCCTGAACTCCTGTGAGCAGTGAAATAAATTTCTGCAAAACCAAATAAAACTGGCTCACCAATGTCAAATAATCGTTAAAATCTTTCTGGTATGACATTGCTAACAGACAATGAGTAAGTTTCTAACTGGAACAATTTAAAAAAGAACAATTCTATGAAATCATCAGATGACTTCACAAGTGTATCAAGTATGCAAACTTCGGACACAACCCACTGCTTTAATGTTACAGTTTGAATTTACTTCTACCGTAATAAAATCACCAGCGACTTTCATGCGTTATTGCCCTTGACATAATTTAACCTATGGTGGATTACACACGATTTGAGTGACATATAGTCTGTCTTATACAAAAATGCCACTTTTAGACAGTCCTGTTGGCACATCTTTTTACAACTGTTTCCATGAATTAAACAGTGTTTTCCTCTGCCACTAACTGCTTTTATACAAACACACTCAGCTGGCCCTCAAACTGTTGAAAGTAATTTTCTGTAGAAATTAGTACACATGATAGTCTTCGGACTGCCAAAAAATGGAATTCTTATGTGAGACAGCCTATACTAATGTATTAATAGATTGTGTCTTATTAGTTTAACCACTCCATCAAGTACTTTATATTTTAGTGTGTTACACAGACGCATAATACGATACATTTCCCACTTGGTACTGCCAGATTGCGATTAGGACGTAGAGATGCTAACTTGGAGAAACTACAGAAGGTTGGGTATTCCTTCTGTAGTCTGCTTACATTCAAATCTTTAAATAAACTAGTACAAATTTGTACTTTCATATTCTTTCTGTGCAGTCTTCAAACTTTTCCATCAATTGTACCAATATATTACATTGCAGTTTGTTTTCTGTAGGCCTATCACTGTTTCTTCTAATGTTGTTCATTTTAAATATGGTTTCGTGAATTGCTGAAGATCCTATACCCTTCTTCCGTCCATTTTTGCTTAACTAATTATTTCTTTTTAAAAGGTGCTCGCCGACTGCAATGATGACAAGACAAGCAAAAGAGAAGGAAATTGCAAGCCAAGCTCCCAGTTGTCCGCCCATTGGTGCAAAGAAACAAACGAGATGACAAACAATAGCACTGGAGGGGTTGTTTCGCATTGCTTGCCCTCAAAGGTGCCTTTGCCCACTTGAGCAAAGGAAAGAGAAGAGGTGAAATTTTTTCCACAGGAATAAGTTCAATGTTGTGAAATGAGTAACTTCCCCCTGCACGAAAGGCAAAGCGAAGAGATCAAAAGGTGTAAGCATTCAAGGTGGAACAGCCACGAACGTGGTCGAAGGCTGCAGAAGAGGCCACATAGTTTCTCCTATAGCCTATCCACTTGGGCGAAGAAAAGCAAGGCAGTGATCGACTCTGCTTGCTTGACCTCTAGATTATTTACATGGTGCTCCCCTCTATTGCTCTATTTGCTTTGATTCGCTTCCCCTGCAATAATGTGCATCCCTCATTTCACAACACTGAACTTGTCCCAGTGGAAAATTTTTACCTCCTCTTTTCTCTTCTCTCTGCGCCAGAGGATTGACAACCTCAATACTCATTACGAATATCATTTAATGCATATAAAGTCACTTCCCTACTTGATGCCCCTTCATTACTGTGAAAATTCACTTGACATTGATTACCTATGTTTGTGCATCACAAATCTTCTGCCCAGCCTGCAGATGATGTTTCAGAACTGATTTTGCTGATTTTATGGCCCTCTGTATTTAAGAAATTCTTCTCCATAGCAGAGTAAATAAACTTAGCAATCCCGTACAGTGGAGAAAAATTTTAGTAATTTACACTAGATATATTGAAGTGCTGTCAACGACACAGCTGCACTAAGGATAAAGAGAATAATAGGTTCGTCTGAACATACTCAGGAAACAACTGGAGTCAAAGTGGTTCAAATCCACTGAAACGACAGTAGTCAGTAAGCCAACTGTTATGTAGCTTGTGATCCCAGGTCCAACCCCAAACGAATCTTGCCACATCTAAATGAAAAGGCTCTTTTCATTTATTTTGGAGGAGGGGGGGGGGAGAAAATCATAGTTCACATGACTTGACCTTGAACCTAAACCTTTGCTAAAAAAAACTCATGACACTTATCCTGCTTAATAAAAAGTACTACTCAATGGGTGCTATGATTTGGCAAACGTACTTTCCTCCACACCTGCTGCTAACTCAAGTTTAATGAAACTTGGAGGGAAAAAAATGGTATGGAATAGCCCAAAAGAAAGAATCTGGCTTCGGTAGCAGTTAGATTGGTCCTCACAACACCAATAATACACATTTGGCAAAAACAATCTAGTTTTGATTGGGTAAATACTGAGGGTGTGGGAGAGGATGTAGCAGGGAAGGCAGTCCATGCTGACAAAAAAGGTTGAGGGAGAGGGATGTGCAGAGGGAGTTAGTAACAGAGAGTAGGAATGGTGGGCAGTTCAGGGAGCCGACTAAATATCACCACTTGCGTTTTACACCGACACAATGCAAGGAAAATCTGCTCTGCACCTGCACCTCTAGTCGTGGTTGGAATTAAATATACTCGAAAACGCAAGACGAAGAGGCGGAGCCTATTTTGGCTCGGCGTTAACTGCCTCCCATCTCCTACTTAGAGAATCCAATCAGAAAATTTGTAACATCATTCTCACTGCCATTTGGATGGCAGTTCGGTCTGCCAGCCTGCGGTCTTACATGCAGATATCAATTCCATGTGCCAGTGAACAATTTCTTGCGCTAAAAGTAATGTTTTTGTTATATTTTACGTAACCTCAAATTATGTACCCTTCTCATGCTTATACACGGATATAAGATGTGTAGGCTCATATGCAGTTATGAAGGAAAATTGTCACCAAATTTTCATTACAAGCGTACATGTAGTAGTTGTGATTTTAAATGTGAAAAATAAATTTCCATAATGAAGTGGTTCTTTCAGTACAGTGGATGTGTGTATTCATTTTTGTTGAATGAGCTTGTTCGTGAATAATTAAGTGCTTTATGGAGAGCAGGATTTTTGTAACACAACTGAAACACATCAGAGCTGTTTTCGTCTGCAACCAGCTGTTACATAATTCATGTTGCTAACGGAAAATAAAGTGCATACAGCCAGAGAAGTCTGACACGATTACAGCAAAAATTATGCATACATTTTAAATTCGTACTAGCATCAATTTGAGTGACCAAGTTTTCAAATTCTCGTAAATTTTTTTTAACTTGTGTGGCATGGTATTTGTTAGTTTACTACCTAATGGGCTAGCATGTGGCTTTTGTCTTTCAGTGCATCGTAAATCATCAAACCATGATACATTATTTCCAAATAATTCAGTGCTAATGTGTAGTGAATACGAGTGGCTTTCATACAACTACACAGCAATTAAAGTGATTAGGCCTAGATGAATGCAAGTTTAATGTTCACTGAGATAGGCTTAGGTGTGATATGTGTAAACAGCAACAAGTGTCTCACGAAAGGCTTTAAACTAAAATACTGGTCCTCCCATTTTATGAAATAAAGAAAATCCCAACAGAATCACTCTTAAATATAAAACATGTGTAATGTGGAAACAAGTCAGCGAGTATAAAACATGTGTAATGTGGAAACAAGTCAGCGAGAAAGATGCAATGTTGAAATACCCCATCCAAGTAAGGAAAATAAAGAGGCGATTTCACTATTCTCGGTAATAAGTGAAACAGGTATTTGCAAAACATTTTTGCTACTTAATTACACTATAATTTGCATAAATGTTTTAAGGGTACAATAACCTCGTCAACTACTAACCCACACTATTATCTCGTCATGTAGCACTAAAATTGCCCTCAAAACATATTCTACAAAAAGGATAATGAATCATCCAGATTTAATTGCTTTTGTAGTAAAAAACATTTCACTTTCGTTCTTTTACTGTATTTTGTAACTAATAAAAGCTCAAATGTGTACACAAAAAAATAAATAATTGAAGTCCATAGAACACTGGATACAGATACATATCCAACTTTTATGTTAATTCACTTTACCAACAAACACGGAAATTGTCCAATGGGCATATGCGTGAAGGGCGCAGATGGACCTGCATCGAGCAATTTGCTGAGTGCAGATTTTCAGGTTCCTTGCACCAGTCACATGACCACATGCACCCTATATGTGTATATTTAATACCAACGCAGCACAGGTGCTAATTTTGTGCTGCACCTCTCAATAGTGATATTTAACTGGCCCCAAGAAAGGTGTTGGACTTTATGTTTCTCTCAGTAAAAATCTAAATTCAATTTACTAAACTTCAAAAATTTTGCTCCATTCTACAAAACCAAAACTATCAACAAGCTGTGGTTGCAGTTATCACTAATAATGAAAGTAACAAGTAATCACTACTCAATAATGAGTTCAGTACAGTCCTTTGAGGTAACTGTACAATTTCGGGCTAACATTGCACGAAACATTTTCTTTTATAAAACTACTTTATGGGATCCAACCATCAAACTAACTTCATGATACACAAATTTATCCTTTTATTTGAAATTAAACTAGCTTGATGGTGCAAAGTTTCCCTGGTTTGTACATAGGTACCAGTGACTTGAGAACTCTGCTAATTTCATTAGAATATTTTTATATGAATTTTTTTACTTCATAATTTACAGGCATCATACAATAGTTTCGTAAATTAACATTAAATATAAACTCATTATCATACTTACAGCAATATCTTTTTCCTTTACCACAAGTTGGACACTCAATGTTACATATTGGACAAAGTACACAACTTCAAAGTGTTAACAACTCGTGGAAGCACAAAATCTTTATATATTAATTAATCTTGTTCTGAATAGGGTCACAATATCGTTAAAAGGTGCATTTACGTGTATATGTATGTGTATACATCTACACACGCACACACAGACACACATATATACAGGATGAGTTGGGAGGAAAGGTACAAGCTTTGAGGGGTGACAGTAATAGTGATTCTGAACAAAATGTTTCTGATAAACATGCCCATTTCTTAACCGTTTCAGAGAAACCAAATGAAAACAACAAGGAACAGGAAATGTGCAGGTGACGGTAAATCACGGTACTGTTATCATATGTTTTATTTAATTGTGTAAATTTCCTCACCAAACATGTTCAAACACTCCACCACCAACTTAAATGCATTTTGCTGCTCTGATAGACAGTTGCTGTGTTGCTGATCTGAACTCACTAGTACATTGCTTTACTTGAGCACAAGCATGGTAATATGAGCGAGAAGTTCCTCTCTTGTGCCCACCCTGCACGTGCGGACTTCGCTTTTAAGCCAACCCCACACACAGTAATCCAATGGGCTAAGATTAGGTGACCTCGGTAGCCAAGCAATGACTCCATGGCAACCAATCCAACACCCAGGATACGTTTCTATAAGATACTGTTACTGGCCGTACAGAATGTGCAGGAGCTCTGTCTTGCTGAAAGTACATACGAGCTCTTCATGTCAAAAGGATATCCTCCAAGCATTCTGGTAACACGTGTTGAAGAAAATCAAGATACCATACTCCATTAAGATGATTATCTAAAACTACTTGACTGATGAGTTGGTCATCAATAATACAGCACCACACATTAACGAAACTTCCTTTCTACAGTAAGGTGTAGATTTTAGTCTGCCCATACATGAGAGTTGCGTGTGGTGTTGATTCCGTTGCGGGTAAATGCTGACTCATCAGTGAACAGAATACGTGGAATTAATCAATCATTGGCAATGATCCACTGACAGAATTCTTGCAGGAGGACATCATCTCCTTCATGCTGATGTTGTACACTCTGCCGATGATATGGATACAGACCTTGCTAGTGTACTGTGCGTATCACTCTTGTTTGTGGAAAATGAAGTTGAGCAGCAATTCGTCTCGAGCTAGTTGTTGGGCTGCGTTCTATTACCTGAAGAATGTTCTCAACTTCATTAAGAGCTTGTTGTACGGAACGTTCGAATACAACATTTACGCTGGGAAGCGTACCACGGTCACACAATCCTGCAAACACCCTGCTATCTGGAACTCTGCGATTAGGAAATCGTCGTTCGTACAGCAGCTCTGGAATTCCCACAGGAGAAACAGCAGACAAACATCATGTCAGCATACTCTGCTTGTGTGAAGACATGTGGCATTTTTTACTACACTGAACTGTATTCACTGTACACATAACACTGTAGTTACTGATTCTAGGGCACGCACTGGAGGTCTGAGACAAAAAACAGCACCATGCTTACGAGTGCCACCGTGTGGAAATGTACAAAATTACACACAACATGAGATAACAGTAGCATGATTTACCATCACCTGCACTTATCCTGTTCCTTGTTGTTTTCATTAGGTTTTTCTGATACGGTTAAGAAAAGAGCATATGTTTTTAGAAACATTGTGTTCAGAATCACAAGTATTATCACCCCTCAAAGCATGTACCTTTCTTCCGACTCATACTGAATATATATATATATAGTATATATATACTTATATGTGTGTATATACAGGGTGAGTCATCAGCTCTGCGACAAACTGTGACAGGATGTTCCTTGCAAAATAACAGTTAGAAAATGTTTGGCAACGAATGCCTGGAAACCACTCCTAAGGGCAGGAAACCCCTGTGAAGATGGGGTTGCAAGTATGGTTTTTATTGAATTTGACGGGAACCATTTGATATTAAGGGATGAAAATTTGTAG
>PNEQ01110522.1:0-51882 GCA_003012365.1 Medauroidea extradentata
TCGTGAAAAGTTCATGACACTACTGACAGAGACTGCTGATTTTCGCGAAAAGTTCATGGCACTACAGATAGGGACTGCTGATTTCCGCGAAAATAGTTTAACCCCATTTTGTTTCAAGGCCTTAGATACACGTCTGCAGCTCTGCTTCTAGGTCAGTGATTGGACATTTTAACTCTCACGAGTCGTGGTGTTGCAGCATCCTCTATGTGTTTGGCTCAGTGAAACGAGAGTAGTATGTTCATAAATGCACGCTGCCCAGTAACCACGCAGCAGAACTGCAGGCGTGCACGTAAGACACTGAAACAAACTGGGGAAAACTCTTTACGCGAAAATCAACAGTCCCAACTGATAAAAACGGTAGATAATGGTGTACCAGGATTCTCCCTAGTAAACACGATATTACATGTCAATATTTTGGGGAAAGTACCCTTACATCTAGAGGAAAACACAACGTTATATGGACATTGGTCCGAAAACACACTGCCATGCACTACAGCTCACGGGTACACTCCATTTGACCTAATGTAATATGACCTAAAATAATTTTAGGCTGAATGCCTGTTAGGCCAGTTGACTTTTAGGGCGAGTGACGTTTAGGGCAAGTGATATTTAGGGCAAGTGACTTTTAGGGCAAGTGACGTTTATGACGAGTGACTTCTAAGGCGAGTGAATTTTAGGGCAAGTGTCTTGTAGGGCAAGTGACGTTTAGGTCAAGTGACTTTTAGGTCAAGTGACGTTTAGGGCAAGTGACTTCTAGGTCAAGTGACGTTTAGATCAAGTGACTTTTAGGTCAAGTGACGTTTAGCCCAAGTGACGTTTAGGCCATGTAAAGTTTAGGCCAAATGACTTTTAGGGTAACTGATGTTTAGGTGAAGTGATGTTTAGGCCAAGTGACTTTTAGGGTAAATTACTTTTAGGGCAAGTAACGTTTAGGCCAAATGATGCTTAGGGCAAGTGACCGTAGGACTGTATTGAAATTTTAGGGCAAATTATTTTAGGGCAAATGGGTTTTAGGGCAAATGACGCGCTTCGCAGCTCACAGTACATGATGTATAGATCGGGTTGGATCGTCTTGCTGCGGAATGCCATTCCAGCTATTTTTGGCAACTATATACCTGGCGAGTCGTATTTAATTGGACTGCAACCCAGACAGCATGCAAGCCTGCATTTCACTTGTCTTATAGGTAGGGCCCGGTAGTTTTCGCGAAAACATTTTTGCAGCACTTTGTTTCCGTGCCTTACGTGCGCACCTGCATCTCTGCTTTGTGGTCAGTGATTGGATACCGTAACATACAACGTGTGGAGGTTAAACCCGCAAATCACAGACGTGTTGTGTCATAGTTATCCATGTACTGATTGGCACAGTCAAATGAATAATACCTCTGGTCAAAACACTGCCAAAATAATCATGAAGTTGAGCTGCAGGTGCGCACGTAAGACACTGAAACAAAGTGGGGTAAAAATCTTTTCGCGAAAACTACCGGGCCTTGCTCATAGGCATGCAAAAGCAAGCTTGTTTCTTCCGGGCACCGGTAGAGGTCTTTCGCAATAACTTTGCAAGCTTGCAGCAAGCTTGTGGCAAGTCTGACGAGAAAATCTAGTAGAAATTTGCTCGTTGGTACGACGTTTCCATCCGCCTACGCCGTTTCCGCGGAGTTGTGTTGCTTGTTTTGCAAACTGACATACCATGCGGCAAAGTTGGGTTATGTTCTTTTTAATTGTGTTAACGTTATGATTATTTATTTCGCGCAGTGTTCCTGCTAGTTTTTAGGGTTCAGAAAAACTTTGCTACTCAGGTATCTTGTAAATGCTGGTAGGCTTGTCACGTCAGGCTTGCGGCAAGCTTGTTCTGTGGTAACTAGGAAGTTTGATTCGAGCTTGATTCAAGCTTGCACACTTGTCAAGACAAGCTTGCAGCAAGCTTGCATTGTTGTCTGGGAAGCATTGTCCGATGTAACGTCCCACAGTAACATAATCCAACCAGTGCCATGTACCGTAAGTCTTGAGACTTGTAGCACAGTAGCGGTTCGTTTTCGGGCCAATGCTCATATAATTTATATTATTCCTCTAAATGTGAGGATTGTTTCCCAAAAATATTGACATGCAATTTTGCAACACTCTGTATACCGCTTTGGATCCAAGCAAATAGCACACTTTTCAGGCCACACATATTTTTCTTCGTTAAGAGCCTGTGTTACTTATTTTTATGAATTTTTTTTTCATTTCTTCCTAATTAAAATTTGGGCAAGATTTAAATGAGAAATATTTCAATAGGGACGTAGCTAATTTCTTTACCTTTAATTACGTACATTGTATTTGAAAAATTAAAATGTAACTATAAAATAATTAAGTTAATTTATATTTTAACATAAAACTTCTCTCTCACCAAATAATAAACACTAAAAACTTCCGGTACTGATTTCATCCTATAATACGCACCTAATAGTAAAATGAAATATTTATACAATGAAACAGTGCCGGTTATTCGCTATATCCTTCATGTATTGAACGAAAATTATTATTGTTAACAAAAGAGGTGAAGCAGCCTGTTAATAGCGTAAATGGCGTAATCGAATTTTGGGTCTGCAGTATCTTTGCACCAACATGTCACAGAATAGTTGATAATACACAGGTAAAACTTTCACTAAAGACAGAAAATTTTGGAGAAACCTTTTTGTAATGATTTGTTTCAATACCTTATCTGCACGTGTTCGGCTTTGCTTCGTAGCCGGTTACGGATGTTTTTTCTGATATACCCGCTAATCACAGACGTGTGGTGTCGTGATAACCTTATCCTGATTGGCGCAGTCAAATCAGAGACAAATACGCACATCCAATAACCATGAATTAGAGCTGCAGATGTGCACAAGGAGCTGAAACAATCTGGTTCGACCAGTTGGCTAGACTCCACAGTCCTGTGTACACAATGTCTTCAGCAACTTGAAGGTATAGGTGTGTAAAATATGTATTTTAGTCTGCTTTTCTCCATTATAGTTAGACTTACGAGACAGTGCGTTTGCCTGTATGTATGTTAGTATGTATGTCTGCATGTCACCCACTAGTAACTTTTGAACCCGAAGATCAAATTTCATAAAACTAGGGGCATGTAGGAAAACTTAGTAACCTGACTTGACTTTCATGTATTTATTTTATGCCGTTTTCGTATTTTCAAAATGGCGGCCATTTTTACATTTCTGATCACTATAGATATCTAAGGAACCATACTTTAGAATTTCTCAAAGTCGGTACTCATAAAGAATCTATTAATGTGAGTTGACTTTTATACAGAGTGGAAAGTAAATCGCGGAAAAGCTCACGGATGCAGGTAGGCAGACCTAAATACGGAATAATGAGTATAGGAACTCTATTGTCAATAGTATGGGCATAATACCATCGTGAAAGTTGTGTCACTGAACATGTTAAGTGACGATAATTCAACAACCCCTACAAATGGAGCGCTGACCTTCCGAATTCGATTCGGATGCATGATGACACGTATGCAGGGAATAAAGTGGGAACACCATCCTGTCACATGTGATGGAAACATGGGGTTACCTCTGTTATTAAGCATGTATTTATGTAAATGTACGCCTTTAGCAGTTCCTCCTTGTGAATAAAGATCCGGAATGACATAAGGAGCAACAAAGGTACAATTGTCCGAACACGCTCAGACAAACCGATTCTGAGATAACAGCCACTCAAAAGTCGGAGCATTGTGGTAATGCCGACAGGTAGGCAACCCGTGTAGAACGTACATGTCGACATGCTGCCAAGGCACTACTACAGAATTTTTTCAGTAGAGCACGTAGGCTATCAAGCTCACGCACCGCGTCGATGCGAGCCATTAGTTTGCATAGACCATCTTGCATAGCGATGTGCTGTAATTAATATCAATATAGTCTCGTATAGCACGTAATTGAAAAGGATCGACTTCACCGTCTACAGTACTGTCACTGGATGCTGACGGCACTTCAACAAAACCCGGACATTGTGTGAAACATCTTGTGGACTGATGAAGCTCATTTTACCCAAGAAAGCGTACTTAATTGGCACAACACCACTACTGATATCGCGGCAATCCTCATGCCATTCGTGCCAGGGGTTGTCAGATCCGATGGGACATAAACATCTGCTGTGATATCCTGGGAAGACGCTTGTCTTTCCCGACAGTCTCACATGAGGTTGGTAAGCAGTGTTTCTCCGCGGAGTACAGCAGGAGCTCTTAAGGCGGCGCCTGGTGAAGGGCGTGTTTGTGTGTGAGGAGAAGATCAATGAGGCGCTACGAACGATGTCGGCCGGCACATGTATTGTGATATCACCTCTACGGCCAAAGTCGTAAACGCGCTCGCAGTGTTCCCACCATAACGTTTTTAATGTGTTACTTCAAGCGGTGACTCTATCATTTTATCGAACGCGTCACTGTAGCAAAGTCCAATGTACTTGTAGACATCAATTTCGAACAAATCCGTTACACATATCTTGAGAAACAACAGCATGAAAAGCCGATTTTAGTCAATTTTTAGGGTTTTAAAATAATGCTTCCAATGTGCGTTGTATATTAAAGTACATTCACAAGTAGTCTGAAGTGTGTTTTCTTTTCGTAGATAAGCATTGGGAACACAAGTTTACTGGCCTCTGAGTAAAAACCTAACTCCGAACACGCTGCACGCAATTCGAGCACCAGCCAGGCGGCCGCCTTAAAGGATGTTTCACTAGCGCTGCGAAGCATTATGTAGTATCAACATGATCGGACACCGACGCATTGCAGTGCAGTAGCTCATCAGTAATTAGATCGTATCTGTCCATGGCGGTAGACAGGAAGGGACGGACGTGTATCCTGGCCACCAAGGTCACCGGATCTCTGTCCCTGTGGGGATTCTTTAAGGAACTAATGCACCGTGTAACTATGGAAAGCATCAAGTAAAGCATTGTCAGACCGTATGTTGCTGTAAACATGTACAATAGATGTCTTCCCTGTCGTGTTATGTGCTAGTACGTACACATTGTAGCTCCTGTGTTTCCAACAAATTTAAACAATACAATATTATTTTGTTTTACTGCATTACACGTACCACTTATGCCTTAGTACCACTAAAGACGTCCTGCCTGCGCACCTGCATTCAAGTACCTTCCTTCCCCCTTACTTGTTGTCATGTGTGTTGCATACCTGTCGGTAATAAAATTGTACATCGCTAGTGTACCTCGGAAGCATGCCTTCATGTACGTGCTACACGGGTTGCCTACCTGTCAGCATTACCACAATGCTCTGACTTTTGAGTGCCTGTATCTCAGTAACGGTTTGTTTGAGCGTGTTTGGACAAGTACACATTTTTGGTTCCTTATGCTATTCCGGTTCTTTATTCACTAGGAGGAGCTGCTACATGCGTACATGTACATAAATACATGCATAATAACACAGGCGGACACATGTTTCTGTTGTGTGGGATGGGATGGTGTTCACAATTTATTCCCTGCATACGTGCCGTCATGCATCTGTGTCGAATTCGGAAGGTCAGCGTTAAATTTGTAGGGGTTGTTGAGTTATCGTCACTTAACATGTTCAGTAACACAACTTTCACAATGGTATTACGCCCATACTATTGACAATAGAGGCGTAGTTCCTATACTCATTATTCTATATTTAGGTCTGGCTACCTGCACCCGTGAGCTTTTCCGCGATTTACTTTCCATCCTGTATACTTAGTTCAAGTCGTACATATAATTTCAAAAACTGAGCATAAATGATGAGAAAATTGTGTCCTGGTCCCAATATAAGCTGTTCTGAGTAACGTTATGTAGGAATATTGACAGCCTAAAAGTAGCATTGATTTACACGCGAGTTACTGAGTTAAACGTGCAATGTTCTAATCATAACCACGATGCCAGATGAATAAGGAGAACACAGCTAAAATATTATGCACTGCACATTAGATCTAACATTATGTTAATTGATAGCAGCAGCCATCCCTGAACTGCTGCCCGTAGGATTAAAAAAAGTTTAAAGTCTGAAACCTTAGTGTTTAAACTTATAGCTCTTTAAACCTGAATGAGCTGCATAAGAAACATGCAGATCTGTCAGTAGCTCTCGACTGACTCATTGCTATAATAAACAAGACATCAGTGTCGTGGAGTGAAGGGGGTCCCAGGAATCCAGCGGTACATCGCCATGAAATCCGTGGAACTAATAAACCGAAGTAATCGGCTAGCTCACGCTTAGTTACAGTTTGGAGAGCTTCCTAATTGTTTCATCGACCAGACGGTGTTTCGGTTATTTACAGTTTATAGTACAGTTCACGGTTGATGACCGGAGCTTTTGTCTTGAGTGCCTCAGCCGTTTTGACCTAACCAAAAAGTTTCAGAAGACAATATTGAGGAAAATGTGTGTGATATTCTGTCAATTTTGCTCGCTTACACACGCACTCCGTGGATTGTGTTTCTCGAATAAATGACTAGTTGCATGCCCTTTCGAAAATTTTTTTTCAACTTTTCCATAAAGTGAATTACAGGGAGAGTAATGCTACCCTGAAAATTTACTTAACAAATATAATTTCGTCAAATAAAACTAAAAAAATACTGGGTCTGTAATTGTTATGACTCTACAGTTTTCTGATATCGTGGCTTAATATAATATTTTTTTAGTTTATACTAAAAGTAATTAAATTATACAGTCGGTATTCAAGGTAGCATTAATCCCGCGATAAGTTACTTTACGGGAAAATTGAAAAACACACGTTTGACTTACAGTGTCGTAAGTATAACCACGCAAAATTAATACCGTCCGTTCTGACCCACCTTGTACGTATACTAGTATAATATGCCAACCATTACACTGAGAAGCCGTACAGAACGCTTCAGTAAAATCGTGTGAAACTGAAGTTATAAATATGTGACAAGCCGAAGTGTTTTTTTGGATGTATGCCATTGCTAGCGAATACTGCTGAATCGCAGGAAGCCTTCACTTTCATAAAAGGACAACGTACGACAAAATGAGCAACCAATAAAATGTATATCAAGAGACCAGCTAAGAAAGCCAGAATTAGTTTTAGTAACGTACACACACACAAGTAATCCGAAATGAGAACATAGTAGGTATGTAACGGAAATAAAAAACGGAAAGTGAAACAAAAAAAAAATAGGAACAAATAAGGTGCATTAAATTAGCAACAATGATAGACAAAGACAGCAAACAAAGCAAAAATGAACACAGCGACAGAAATGGTCGTAGATAAGATAACACAACGAATATTACACAGACGATATATTAGGCTCTCTTGACGACAACAAATGATACATTTTCATGCGCCTTGTTTGGTCCTTGTCTGTTCTGAGTTCTTTATTTCATTGTTTGGTTTTCGTTACGATCCACGTTAGTTAATATTTCGGTATTACTTGTGTGTTAGTTGACTACAGCAATTTGTGACTTCAAGGGTATGTTTCTTCATTTTTTTGTCCAATTTCCCCACCCTTAGTCATTTTATGTAACGAGGTTTCCTGCGACCCAGCAACATTAGCTATAAATAGCGTATATCCACAAAACACTTCAGTTAGTCACACACCATAATTGAAATAATAATTCAAAGATCACATAAATAGAGGCCACCAAACTGTATTATATCTGGAACACATCATCTGCGAATTAAGGTAAGTGGGCTTTACGCCTCGTCGACAGCGAGGACATTATAGACGGTGACACAACTTGGAACAACGGCAGGAGCTGGGAGAGGAGTCGGCCATGGCCTTTGTTAAGGAACCATCCCAGCATTCCCCTGGAGCGATTTCGGAAAATCATGGAAAACCGAAATCAGGATGGCCGGAGCTGTGGATCGAACCCAGGTCCTCCCGAATGCGAGACTAACGTGTTAGTGTTGCGCCACCTCGCTCGGTATCTGCGAAATTAGACAAGGACGTAAACATGTAAGTGAGTAATGATGCTTGTGGTTGCCTACACATATCGTCCAGAAGATAGCTATGTGGAGCATACAGTGGCTCATTATGTGCGTGTGTAAATGTACATAGCTGTCTGAAGTCATCTGGATGCTATATGTTTCTTGGACGTGGGAAGGGGTGGCCAGACTCCGTGGCTTGCAAAAGTCACCCGACCTAAATGTACATTATTATTTACAACTGGGATATCTGAAATCACTTGTTCAGGGTGGACCAGGTAAACGGGAAAATTTGAAATGCATGGCGGTGGCAATGAACAGATGGCATAGACGCAAGCAGGGGTGCCCACAAGTGGTGATCATTGCACAAGTAGCGCATTTAGAATTTTCTTTGGGGGGGGGGGGGGGGATTTTTATTTCAAGAATAAAATGTTTAATCATAAAAAAAGGTTTTCATGACTGTACAAGTAACTTATCTTGGTATTACCTATAAAGTAGACTAGTAAAAACCAGAGCAGTTGTATTTGTTTACGATTATTTTTTTACGCAATGGTAGCTTAAATATCTCCCTAGTACTAAAGTGTAACTCGTAGTAATTTTTTTTGGGGGGGGGGGATTTTTTTTAGAGGATTTACGCATTGGGTCTTGGGTGGATGGGCACCCCTGAACGCAAGACCGTACGAATGAGATGGAGAACATGTTGCCATTCAATAATAATGGAACAGTAGATTGGTTCACGGTATACATATGTCGTGAAAGCGTTTTGCAAAAAAGGGGACAGATTGACTGCTGCGCGCAGGGAATTTCTGTGACACTTCAATTTAGGACGTCTGGATCGGTTTCCATCGTGGCAGGATATCAAAGCATGGGTTACCAGTTTCGAGGGGACGAGTAGTTGATGAGGATTCTGAGGTGACCAGTACTTGTATTATACTGTTTGTTGATGTAGCCATTGACATGAAAATGCGCTTTGTCTGACATTCACACGCTGTCAAGAAAACCGAGGTTGTCGTTCTCATTATTTCTTGACAGAACTGCTTCCGCAACCCATTGTTCATTGGTTTCAACTCCTGCATAAGTTGGATTTTGTACGGACGGTTAATCAGCTGTTGCGTGTTTCTAAACTGAATGCCGAGGACTACGTGTAAACGAAGTCCGAACAGCCTCGAGATTCTCTGATATTTGTTGTGTGTGTGTGTGGAGCTCCTGCAGGTTTCTTCTTGAGTACTGAATACTTCTCCTGGAAAGTGGAAACCCATGTGTTGATAGCGCTGGCTCGATGAAACACGATCCTGATGTCCTAAACTGAAGTACCACCGAAATTCCCTGCGCGCTTCAGTCAAACTGTCCCTTTTGTAATACGCTTTCCCGACAAATGCAAAACGCACTCTATGAACATCACTGTTCATTATTACTAAATGGCAACATGTTCTCTGCCTCATTCACACAGTCTTGCAGCGCTGCCACTGTACATGGCTGCCATTATGCATTTCAAGTTGTCCCGTTTTTTTCTGGTCTAGCCTGTATACAGAGTGTTGATGAATGACGTTTAAAACTCTCCGTCACGCTGTAGGGGAGGCTGAGACTAGTATAGTTATATAGGGCACTTGGTGTCGCAAACGCTGGGAAGTGCTTGAAAAACTGTCCATACATTTGAATGGCAACAACTGACGCATTTAGTGACATTTCCCCCATTCACTCAAGCTACTCTCTTGGCGTGTATGTGTATTAGAAGTTAGAACCACGTTACTACAGACATTACTAGTCTGGCAGTGGTAGTAGGATGCAGGTGACGCCAACGGAATTGAGCCAAGGGGACTTCAGCGGGAGGCTAGTATTTTTATGTATCTTTGCGGCGCGATGAACTGTCATATCTGCCAATTGTGTGCACTGGTTGCCTTCTCAAAAACAATTATTTGCTACATAAACACAGATTTTGAACCTCACACACCACAACTTGTGTACAGTTTTTCAGGCACTTCCCAGCATTTGCGACACTAAGGGCCGTATCAATAGACCTCTTTCGAGTGACATCCAACTGCTCACCAATGCTTTCTCTATGGAGATAGCAGCTAGTTGTCATTCGAAAGAGGTTTATAATATCGGCCCTAAGTGCCCTGCATCATTTTACTCGTCTTAGCATCCCCTACAGCGCGACGGAAAGTTTTAAACGTCATTCATTAACATCCTGTATATATGAAATCCTTGTAGACGAAGACATGGACTTGGTTGTCTGTATCGTTGCTGCAAGTGATGTGATGCGAAACACGCGGGGTATATTTGACTGAGAGAGGCAGAATTTTGTTCGTCCATACCACGCTTGTATTGAGGTTCGTCGCAGTCACATTGATCAACTGTTAAAGAGTTTGTGACAGTTTATGCCATTAAATAACCACTCATGGTACACCTTATTCGTGTTAAGAAAGTTTACGTCAACTTTAACTGGCCTAATAGGTCACGTGTATATTTTATAAAAATACCGGGACGTTTGGGGTAGCTTGGGATACTTTTTCAACAATTTATATTTTTTAAGTGTGTTAGGTGGAAGTAAAATTTGATATAATTTTTGGACATCCTTTGTTTGTAATTTATTTCAAGTAAATTATTTTACTTAAGGATACCGTACGTACCTGGGGAAACATTTTTTTAAGTGTCCTAAACTACTCCATATTTGACCCTAATTTACAGTTACAGATATGCACGTTTTTACTGATACGTTTTTTATACGTTCATACCAACGGGACCACCCAAACATATAGGCCTAAAGTCCGAACCAACAAAATACTTTTTTGTCTTAAGGTGGCCGCCTAGGTTGACATATTTTGCACGTTTGAGACCTGGAAGTGCGGAGCGATAAGGACGAAATAGCACGCTCATCATGTATCACTCTAGCCTCTAGGCACAAGTTACTGAACTGGCTTGCAGTCTTCTCGCCGATAGATCGTCATAAGTGGTAGCATAAGGTTGCCAGTACTGACATAACATTCTCAATAAAAAATAACGGTTTGTGTACACACATGTACCTTTGTAAATGTTCTGCGTCAACATTTAAATATATAACAAGAACCGCAAAACACCAATTAACGTCAATTACGGAAGCAACAATTAAGCTTCGAAATTTATTGGATGCCCTGACACGGGTATAAGAAGATTCTGTTGACTGAACATAACTGTTCTTTTACTATATAATATTTTGGTGCGTTTAATATTTTGTCCAGGCAAAATGCTTAGAGTACATATTTCTATTGCCGTGTACAAACGCATATACGGAAAATGTTGCTGTGTGTTCGGGAATACAATTCCTGCCTGAACGATGTAATAATATTTATAACAGTAAGTAAGTATATTTGTTAGAAGAGAGCGAATCGACCAATGTTATCCCCATTTTAAGAATAATAAAAAATTATCCATCGCAATGTATTTATCAAATATCATGAGATAATATTTGTTTGAGAAATCAGAAAATATGTACGCTGGCAATCACAAATAAAGACAAAAGTTAATAAATTATGTAATATTTTGTTTAATAATTTTTACTATTATATTTTACTTTAACCGTATCACTTCAAAAGAAATAACAAATCGACGTTCAGTTTAGTTTACTCAAAACGACACAGCTGCTACATTCACATCAAACTTATTACAAAAGATTGGTATTGCACCTGATAAATCGTGTTCCAAATGAGGTTAGAAATTGCTCTTTCTATCTTCTTTCAAGTTTCACTATTAAACATAAGAGATAAGAGATTCATCTATCAATAATGTTTTGCGTAATACATATACTTCAAAGTTTTGTGACTATTGGTATAGTATCAAGGAATTTTAATGCGTGAATCTCTAGGGAACAATACTGTTTGCAAAGTACAGCTCAGAAAACCTAATACAGGTATGACACATTTTTTATAAAAAAAATCGCATATAGAATTACAATTAATGCTATTCTTATTTCTTTCAGAAACAATTATTTAGCACTGGTTATTCTTTTCAAAAGTTTGCAAAACCCAAACAACAAATCATCAAATAATCTCAAATTATTTCTTGAGTTTTTGCCAATCCTGGTCAGCTTATGTGTGTAACAGCTTATTTTAAATATAATTTGAATAGATAAGAAAATAGCAATGTGTGTTAGTGTGTTAGTAAACAATGTTTAGCTGACAACGTGCAACAGTTTAGCTCATATCGTTCTGAAAGAAAACCATAATTGAAGAATTAACTTGAAGAATGCTTGACCCAGATCTTCTCACGATTTCTTAATTAAATAACATAATCAATTTTGAGTTAGTTAAAATATTTGAAAAGCTTGTTGAAGGATGTACTGGCACTGCAGGAATGACTTCTCCTCTATCACATCTCCCAGAAAGTCTCGTCTTGCCGCGAGTGAGCATTGCCCTCAGCTGAATGGACTCCCATTCTCTGTGCTTTTTTTCTCTCTGGAGTTTGAAGGAATGCTTGTGTGCGTGGGTGGATGTGTTATCAACTTCATGAGATATCTTCCCTGTATCAATAAATGGCAGTTTACGCTTTCGTGTAAACGATCACGAAGCTAGAGTGAACTATATGACATTTCGGCTCCTCCCAAAACTCCTTTAATGGACATCCCGAAAATGTAGAAGAAAACAGACAGTCAACTCATCACCGCTGACATTACTGACCACGGTGTGTTGATAATACATGGAGAAATTTATTGTTTTTCGAATGGCTGTCACAAAAATAACGAGAGATTTTTGGAACTAGGTACCTGATCCCAGAAATTGTTGACATGGATCACTTTGGAACTCTCCTGCCGGGTAAGACTTAATGGCGTGGCTGCAGCTGTGTTTGCAGTCGGTAACGGGTTGGCATAGCCACGTGACAAGGGCGGATGTCATGCGCACAGACGCCCCCACTCATCGCCTGACAGAGTGTTTGGATTCGCGACTGTTGATTCGGACGACACCGAATGCAAATCTCTGATAGCGCGCGCTTCCCTCGTTCGCCTTCCTGCACACCAGCTGCCTCAGCAGGGGATTATGAAACAGCACGAGACTCTTATAACCATGGGATCCATTGTAAATTCTTTAACACCTGGAAAACTAAGCAACAAACAAAGAATTCCTTATTTCGTATTATTTTGTTCTGAAGATGGTATCAGATTTATCGTACTCATCTCATGTCTCATGAAAGGTTTCACAGTTATTTTTGGTTATCAAAAGTTCCATAAATAATTAAAATAAATACTTTTAATATAAATCGTATTGCTATCAAGAAATAATTGCAGAGATTTTAGAAAAAAAAATGACATTACTTTATTTGGATTGTTATTTCACTAAACATATCTGGTAATTTTGTTAAATCGCAAGACAGCAGAGGTATTCTGTTTCAATAGAAACGTTACAAATTTACAAAAATGCTATCATAAGATAATGATGTTAACTACCATTTAAAATACTTTACCACTTAAAGCTGCTTCCCAAGTAGTAATGTAGTTAACGAGAGCTAGAAATTTCGCGAATTAGTTAGATCGCAGTGCAGACCTTAAAATTGTGTTACATTTGTGATTGGAAAATTGTTTCCGTACATGATCAGGATATCCTTGGGTCAATCGATACTACAGTACAATAGCATAGGGCATTAAAGAGTAGCACAACATTTTACAGAAACAGCAGAGTGTAAAAATAAATAAATACTTGTAATAATGCATAAGAACTTGGACTGAAGGGAAATGAACAGTGGTGAGAAACATTCTTATTACATGTCTATAATATAATATTTTGACTGTTTCAACATTTCAGTAACTTTCTCTCTTAAATATCGTATGTGTTTAGCACTATTTGGTAAAAATGGGAACGAAATAAAGGACTATTTTAAGTCGCAAAAGGCTTGTAAAACTCCCACACCATTCGAACTTCTTAGGCCGTCGGTTATTTGGCACGTGATAGAAGATGCAGAATCATAAATTAACCTGTGGCCACATAAACAACGTAACATTTTAAGTCCATTCCAAAACAAATTAATATCTCATATCAGCATCAAGTAAAATTTTCGTTGGTACATGCATGATCCAGCTTACAAGAAATGTTTCGGTGAATTATTTTCAGTACATATTCTATGACTACTACTCAATTTATCCCGATCCCAATTTACAAGCATCGAAGGGATATACCTTATGCTGTGCTCATTAAGGTAAAAACTTGTTTTTGTATTTACTAAATATTTTTAACAAACTCAAAAATTCAGTTATCGAGTGTTCATTATTTTTCTCTCTGGCGATGGAATGCTGTAGTCCAGAAGTAGCTTTGGGTGACATTTTTTCATACCCATAGTTCAAGATGCTGTCGATGCAAGGAAACATCATCACAAAACGGCGATAGTAAAGTGTCTAGTAACGTGTCAGTGCTAAACACTTGAAGTCGTATCAGCAATGTTCTCTCACTAACCCAGACACATTCCATGCTGTGGTTTATACAAACTCCTCAGCCAGGCAATGCAGGTATAGATTCGCTGGAGTTCTGAATCGCCCTATCAAGTATAGGCGTAAACTGGTTTTTTAAAAGTTATCCTGGTAAACACAATTGCTGAAAGAATCACTTCCAGAACTACAAACATTGAGACGCCTAGCGTCTCGGTGCAGTATACATAAACTTGGACTGATGACGTCACTGAAGTGCACAATAACCTTGATGTGGATTTATGAATGCTTTATATATATTGTAATATTGGTTCCGGAACCGTTAGGAAATGAACATATATTTTGAATAATGGTAATTTATGTTTGTATTGTAACTGTAGACTCGTACTACCTCAATTATATATCTGTTTAAATATATTGACTTTTGAACAAGTTGTGTAATATACCGTCGTGGTGCGCTGGTGTGTTGGGCCGGTGTCGTAGGCGTAAGTTCGGTCAGGAGAGGGGGAGTGCTAGGGCAGTGCTGACCCGCGCAGATGGTCAGAGAGGGCCGTGAGCGAGGCGGGACTGCGTAGTTGATCTACGTTAAGCACTGCTAAGTTTTGCACGTATGGCCTGACGTGAAATAAGAGTAACGTGAGTAACATGATGTGAAATACGAGACTGTCCGTGAGTTCCTGTGTTCGACGACTGCCGCTGAGTGGTGTGCGTCGTGGCTGTTCACTGAGCCACGGGCGGTGTTGGGCCCGAGCTGTATCTGTGCCCTAGGGACGTCGTGCTCGGAAAGCTGCCCGAGTTGTGGGTAACCTGGGCTGCGGTGTATACGACGTTGACGTCGGTCGTCTCCCTGCGACACGTGCCGTGAGGGGCGACTTACAGGAAGGCGTCCATCTGCTGAGTGGTCGAACTGGGGCGAGACCGACCTGCTGGCCTGAGCCCTTTCTGGGGCGATCAACATGGCACGCGCCGGCTGTGTTAGTTTTGTTTACGATACTTGTGAGTACAGTTTTTTCTTACGGAATAATTTTAACTCGCATAGTTTTCTCGTAAAGGTTCGTCAAAGTCAAAATTGACATGTTCTGCTGCCACGAAATTAGAGAAAACCCAATTGACTTACGCAAGTGAAATAATTCACAGAGAAATAACATGCCACGGGCTACGTAACAAAATTTTTTAAAAATATCCCGTGAACTATTTTTGTATTTTAAAAATTTGTTGAAATTTCAACTTTTTTCCAATACTTTTGCGATTTTTTGAAAAATTAAAATTATTACGTTATGGTCTTTTAAATACTTTATTGCATAGCTCATGGGATGTAATATCACAGTGAATTATTTTATTCAAGTAGGTCAGTTGGTTTTCACTATTTGCATGGCAGTAGAACAAGCAAAATTTGACTTTGTCGCACTGTTATGAAAAAACTATGAAAGCTAGAAATGTTTTGTAAGAGGAAACTCTACTCGCAAGTATCGTCTACTAAACTAACACAATTTCATAGAAATATAAAATTATGATTTTATCGCACTTGAACAGCCTTAAGGGTTGCGCTGAAAGCTTTATATGTCGGCATTACGCCGCCGCGCTGTCAGCTGAGATAGATACCGTCGCGCCTGTCCCACCAAGTCAGTTCTTCACCGGTCAACTTAATTGTACTAGTTGTTTGCTGTTGTGCCTTCGAAGATACTGTATAACGATGTCGTTTAAGGCGTAGACTTACGTGGAGGAAATTTAAGTAAACTGTGCTAATGAAACAAGGATACGTTTTATTAATTTGCGAACAACTTCCAAGGTTGTATTATGATATTGAGGGGCATCCTGTCTCAGCTATACGAGTAATGGTAAGATCCAGAAGGGGGAGGCATCTGTGACGTCACACTTTCCCTCGGGACAGAGAGGAGCGTCTCAACGGATTTATTGTAAAATTCTGCGATTTAGAAAGGAAACGCTTGAAGTTCCACTCTTGGTTATTTTATTTTGGGAACTATTGGTTTCCAATATTTAAAAAAAAATAAATAAAATCGCGCTTACAGTTTTATTGTCGTTCAGTTGGTACCGTATCCGCGTTAAAAGGCAGGATTCTTCTGATTAGTTTTTACCTACATACCTGCAACTGATTTGTAACGACCAAGTAAACAAAGAATGCACGGTAACAATAATTCTATAAGTTTGCAAGAATACTTGTTGAATTACAACCTACTAAACTTTTTTAGTCGTATTCTTAAAAATTTTAAGTTTTCATATTGCGGCCACTGCAACGTAGTTCTGTACTCACAATGAAGTAACTTGGCTTCCCACGACTTTTATTGCAGTGTGATTTTTCGGGAAGAGCATAAAATACATGCCACTGTAGAATCGATTTCCATTCTATATTTAAGTACGCTATTGTTGAAAAAAATTATAAATGTTTGGTCTCGACGATTGATATTACAGATAAGTTACTATATAACTTAATTACCCGAAGCGACTGTGAATTCAATATAAATAATTATTTATGAACCCACCTATGTTAATGAGAGGTGTTTCACTAGAGCAGTCGTCCCTGTCAACAATCGTCCACACACTTCACATCAGTTAAGTTTATAAACGTAGCCTACGAGGTAAGAATCAGTGTAAAATTCAGTTAGTGTATTTCCTATCGGTAATTTAATTTGTGTAATATCTGCATGTCTGATTTGTGAATTGTTGATTGATACTGATTATCACCTGGTACAGCGTTCATTGGTTGCGAGGAGCGAACGGAAACACAATTTCAGCGCATGTAAAATATTCAACGCCTGTGGAATTCGAGCTGTAAAAGAATGCGTGATGGAGAGTAGATAGGAAATGGGTCTCCGGGGCCAGCGGCTGACGGCTGTGGCTGGTGGTCGACCTTTGACCTCTGTAACCCGACACCCCGCCGCCATCTTGTTTCCGTCCGCCATCTTGGATAACGTCATTTTAGAAAATTCGAAAAAATTAAAAAATTCTGCCATGTTGTTTTCTATTGGCATCTTGGAGGTTTCTTCCGAGTCTTCCGAAAAAAATTTGATTTCGCATTCTATGTCAACCGCTCAAGCATTTAAAAATACGGTTAATAAAAAATCGTTTTATATAAAATAAATTTAAATAAAAACACTTCATATAAAATTATTTAGTTAAAATTACATCGGGTATTATTGGGCACCCTCGGCAATCTTCGGCCATACTCGGACACCCTTGAAAACCTTCGGTCATGCTCGGTAACCTTCGGCATCTTTGGCCATGCTCGGTAACCTTCGGCTCGATCTTGTAGATACTGCTAATGCCGCCATCTTGTTTCCGAGTTGTCTGCTAGGGGCGCTGCTGTCAGCACCATATTCGAGCTATCGATTATTTGATTATAGTGTTGTGCTATACGTAAGTTTCACATGCTATGCAGTATACATGTATGCATAACCCCTATATTTTAATAACTAAACATGTAAAATCAATCGATATTATTTATTATTTAATTTCTTGCACCCCATACCCGATCGGTTATCGATAAATACAATCAATGAATTTTTTTAAAAATAATTTTGTAATGTTACGCGATTCAATCAATCAATTAAAACATGATCCTATATTATCGATTCTACACCCGTTCGATTTCCGATAAATTCAGTAATTAATTATGATACTTATGTGCACATTCCCAGACATGACGGACAGCAAGGAACTGACTATAGTTTTGTGTAACCATGCAGTTTTTTACAGTACCTTCCCCACTCCCCTCCTTTCCCCTCTTCACAACATTACTGCTGAACATGTCACACCTTGTCCCAGCTTCTCTTTCTGCATATACTGGAGTATAAATACCCTCTCGTGCACAGCCTTTATAATGTTATGCCCATCATCGTTTCCTATAAATCTTCTCTGCATCTCATTTAAATCTCCTTTTGTAATACACATTCTTTTACACATTTTTTCAACACAATATATACATAGTTTATGCATTCATAATAAACTAAAAGGTACTAAACATAAAAACATTATTAAATGAATGTATATTTATTCGTGTTTTATTTACACCATAAAAAAATCCAAACAATATTTTTTTTCTTCATTCAGATGTGTAGTCTTCCAGTCGCACCATTAAAACCAAGCCTTTGTACACTCATAAGCTTCATGTAATTGTATTACAATCTTGAACACAAAGTCCTCGTAGCAGAAGCGATGCCTACAACACAGCTACGGATGCTGCTATTATCCTCGATGGTGACCCAGGTTTATACGAAGTGGTGGTCAACACAGCTGAAGTGGCAGCGAACATGGGCGAACAGCCCATCATCATGGTCGAAGTGGTGACGACCATTGACGAAATGGTGACGAATGTTGACGACGGCCAATTGTGAAAGTGACCCGAACTTATAGTCGCTGTAGTTCTAGCTTGTGCGTAAAAGAAAACATGAAATGTTCAGTTCCTCACTTATTGTTAGAGAGGATGGTTTATCGCGGGAAAACTTGACTGATTGCTGGGTTTCAACACACGTTCAGTTTACCAGAACATTACTGGCTTTTCCCTGTACGTGGAGCTGTTAACGTATTTGACCGAGCCTATAAAAGTCCCGCTGTTGTCATATTTGATGCCTGTTATTGGTCTGCAGGGAGCTTCGAAGTGTCAGACGTGTATCACCCAATCGTACATGTTGCAAGAAACTACAGTGTTGTCAAAGATATGTTGGCACAGCAAATTTTCGCGGTATACCATCGTCCATCATACCTACTTATTGTGATTAGCACATACAAATAAGAGAATCGATCACTTCGCGAAGTCATGGCACAGACTAAATAGTAACGCATAAGAGACAGGAAACTTCTCGAAAAGAATTTTGCCGCTGTTTGTTGCAGTGCCTTACGTGCGCACCTGCATCTCTGCTTTGTGGTCAGTGATTGGATACCGTGACACCCAGCGTGTGGAGGTTAAACCCGCAAATCTCAGACGTGATGTGTCGCAGTTATTCGTATACTGATTGACACAGTCAAATGAATAACAACTCTGCACAAAAACTCTCTGTCAATAGCCATGTTGTTGAGCTGCAGGTGTGCACGTAAGACACTGAAACAAAGTAAGGTAAAAATCTTTTCGCCAAAAATTCCTGTCCCTATTAATACAGACATGAAATGACGTGGCGGCTTGTTTGGTAATGAACTTCACATCTTATTGGCTGCCCAAGGTTGTTGATACCAGCCCCGTGTTGGCTCCTGCATGTTACAGCAGGTTTCCTATTGGCCTGCCTGCCGATTATCATCCACATTCTTGCTTTCAATAATTGTAGCAATTCTTCCTGAAAATATAAAAATTTAAAATATAAACAAAAAAATATATATTGATCGATGGTTAAATAACTTAACTGATGATGAGTTGTCTTTAATCTTTAAGTAGTAGTTTTACTGTAGTTAATTATTTTTACATTCTTTATATTTCAAATTGTTAAATATAATCTGTATCCATCAAAAACTAAATTTTTTTAAATTCATGCAGAATTCAATTTTTGTTCTCAAATTAATTTATGCCAGATGACAAGTTTTCTTACATAATTAACCGCAGCTATAGAAAATAATTTGTCTAGTAGCACTCACACACAAGCTTTGCTTATGTGAGTGTGATGTCTTCCAATATATAAAAAGTATTTATGTAAAGTGCTGTAATCGGTATATGGAAAATAAAATTATAAAAAAAATTTCAAAAAGCTGATTGACAGTAGGTGTTTCCGCCATGTTGCTGGCCAGGGAAACCATTTTGCTGTCGTGCGTGGCTGAATTCGTTAGCCTACCAGCTATTGCGCTTCTGTATGCCTAAATATTCTGTGATCATGGTGTCAGTAACCATATCGCAGAGCTGCAGATGTGGATGTAAGGTATTGAAACAAACTGGGCAAAATTCTTATCTGGAAAGTTGGTGGCTCTAGCCAAGTCTCTACTGTACGGCTGGCTGTTGTGTGAGTGTGGTGTGCGAGCAACGTGTAGGCACGGTATTGTAGCTCGGCGTGGGCGTGACGCGACGCTGTGCGCACGGATGGGAACACGGAACACTGTGGTGTGAGCCGGTGTGCCTGGTAGGTGGGACGAGCTACGAGGGAGACGTGGAGGGCGAGAGAAAAGGGCGGGAGGAAAAAAAAAAGGTGGGAAGGAGGGAAGGGGGTGAAATTGATGGGACGGCAGCTGGTTCTGTAGAGACTAGGCCAGTAGTGGACAGTCATGGTCAGCTCATTTGTGGTTGGCGTAGGATCCATCGTAGGGGGAGGGGGAGTGTTTTATGTGGCGGGGTCGGCATGAATATACCGGCGAGGACTTACGCTGCAATACTTTCCCCTCGATTTACTTTTTATCAAAGTAATTATGCTTATGAGGTATAAGGTTTTCGGCTGACCGCTGTGAAGCGACCTTTGTAACCAAACATTTATCACCAATAAATTTTACCTTATGAATAGAGGCACGAGTATTTCGCGTATTGATTGTAGGTTAGGTTGAACGTCAATAACCTGTATGTAACTGTAACTTCCTGGAAAATTAGACGACATCTGTTCCGACACACCTGTGGAGGTTGCAAGTCAATAGTAAATAATACAAGAATTCTTGTACGGTTAGGAGTCAATGGATATTCGAATTCGTCCGGTGAGTGTATAGGACTGAGAATCTAGACTGTTGCTAGATTAATACGCGAAATAATCGTGCCTCCACTTTTTATTGGAGAAGATAGTATATTGTGAAAAAGTTTTGCGCCAACTTATCCTTACGGGCGCGGTATACCGCAATTTTCATCATCATTATTTTATTTTGTATTCGTACCAGAAATTTTTTTTCTTGTTTTAGACACAAAATGTGACTAAATTTGGCTCTTACGAAATTTTTTTATCTCTCATAGTTTTCGCGTAATGGCTTGTTAAATTCATATTTTGCACGTTTCCGTTTTAACGACCACACTAAAACCAACTGATATACCAAACTGAAAAAAATCACAGTAGATAAAGACACTGCAGGCTACAATAACATGCTCATAAAATTAAAGAATAAAAATTATTTGAATTTTTTAAAAAATTATTGTACTTTTTAAATTTTTATTTTTAGTTTCAGCATATTTTAAAATAGAAATAATTTTTATTCTTTAATTTTATGAGCATGTCATTGTAGCCTGTAATGTCTTTATCCACTGTGATTTTTATGAGTTTGGTATATCTGTTGGTTTTGGTGTAGTCGTTAAAACGGAAACATGCAAAAATATGACTTTAACAAGCCATTACGCGAAAAATTTGAGAGATAAAAAAATTTCATAAGAGCCAAATTTAGTCACATTTTGTGTCTAAAATAAGAAAAAAATATCTGGTACACATAAAAAATTTAAAAAATGGTGATGGAAATTGTGGTAGACCGCGCCCTTAAGGCCCGGTAGTTTTCGCGAAAAGATTTTTGCAGCACTTTGCTTCTGTGTCTTACGTGCGCACCTGCATCTCAGCTTTGTGGCCAGTGATTGGATGTCGTAACACCCAGCGTGTGGAGGTTAAACCCGCAAATCACAGACGCGATGTGTCACAGTTATCCATGTATTGATTGGTACAGTCAAATGAGTAATGACTGCCTAAAAACACTCTGCCAATAATCATAAAGTTGAGCTGCAGGTGTGCACGTAAGACACTGAAACAAAGTGGGGCAAAAATCTGTTCGCGAAAACCACCGGGCCCTATTTATCCTTGAAAAGGCTGTCGTTAATTGCAGCACAAATGACTGGGTGATATACGTTTGGCACAACGTAGCTGTCTGCAGACCAATAACAGGCATCAAATGTTACAATAGCGGGGTTCTTATAGGCTCAGTCAAATAGGACAACAGCTTCACGTACAAGCGAAAGCCAGTAATCTTCTGGTAAGCTGAACGTTTGTTGAAGCCCAGCTAACAGTCAAGTTTTACCGCGATAAACCATCATTAGAGATGGTGGAAAATCGCGATGTTTTCTGCCAGCGTATTCTGCAAGTCAGTGTAGCGTCTCGCGTCATGTATTATTAGCTGGCGGTTATGTATAGTTGTTTACAGACGAGTTACATACGTCCAGTAGTAGTGTACCAGGCCTGTCATTGGCCCAGTCAAATAGGGACTCGCCAGTAACGTATAGTTAAAGTGTCAGAAGTGAATACAATACATTGAAGTCTAGCAAACAGTCAACTTTTCCTGCGATAAATCACCTTCTCTATTTATTAAATAATTTTATGGCGTGCTGTGTGTTTACCAGTGTTGCTGCTAACAACATGTGGAGAGCACATTCAGATAAGCAATCAAGAGTAATACACTTATTTTTGTGAAAAGAATTGTGTATCAACCCGTTTTTAACACCTTAGTGCACGTCTGCGGCTCCACTCCGCATGTTAATTAACCGCATCATGCGTTTGTGCAGGTGCATCGCTCGTTTGTCTGCGCCACGGTCGTATAAGAACAGGTCTGGACACTCGCCTGGAAACTTAACCCCCTTGTTGTTTGGCTGTAGTTCACTAAGTTCACGACAATGCTATAGGTTTTTTGGCGCTGCTGCTGTTAGGACGGTCGGCTCAAACTCCGCCCACTTCCTCCCCACTAAGATAAACAATTTATCAAAACGTATTTTTTTTTATCAATTTATGAAATACTTCCTTCACTCACAAGTTTAAGAAAAGGCTCCAGCAATCTTTATTTACTTTATAAATTTAACAATGGAAAAAAGTGGACGGAGTTTGAGTCCGACCTCCTAGAAAACTGCGCCAAAAAGTACGACATTCTCGGTAACTTGACGAACTACAGCCAAACAACAAGGAGGTCAAGCAAAATACATTGTTAGATAGGCGAGTGTCCAGACCTGTTCTTCTACGACCGTGGTCTGCGCCAATGAGAATAACGTTATTGCGACACGTCTGTGCCTTTGTGGGTAGAACATCAAGACGCTAAGATCAGACCATGAATCAGATTTGCAGGTGCGCATGGAAGTTATTGAAACATTCTGGTACAAAATTCTCTTCACAAAAAATCAGCGGTTGAAGGAGACCCAGAAATTTCGCGGGTTTAGCAACATCTAGGCTAGTCTCCACAGTCCTGTTTAAACTCTGGCCTCCTCAACTTGTATATTGTCTGCTGCTCCAGCGAGTGACCAGTTGTACACGTGACAAGGTAACGCTAAGGTTAATTCTACTTAGAGACACTGGTAAATCGCGGGAAAAGTTGATTGTTAGCTAGGCTCCAACATACTATGTGTAACACTGAAGGTATTGCACCTATATTGGCTACAGTTTATATGAAGCACCGTGTCCCTCTTCAACAGGCCAAATTAGAACTATACAGTTTTAACACAGAACTTGTGTGATTTGCCAGAAAACTGTTCACACGTATCACTATTGAGATACTATAGTTTATTGGAGACTATGTTAAATATTTTCGCGATTTTCCAGTGTGTCTAATTACACTTAGAGGTACGTCAATTTTGCGGATTCATCTGGCAGCAGCCTAGACTTGTCAGTCCTATACACCCACTGGTCACAATCGATTATCTATTGGCTTACAACAGTACAAGCAGGTAGCAAGCGAAATTTACGTACCTCTAATTGTACTACAGGTTAGAAAGCAAATGTACTTTCTTATGGGAGAGTTTGGCACAGAGAATATTCCTGCCGCTTGTTTCGCTGCTATCGCTAAGGGACAAGTAAAATACGAATCTGTTGTAAAATAAAATTTGAATAGGCTTTGAAATGACAGAAGTCATACTTTGTGTAACATAAAATTCAGGTAATATCTGTGATTGATCAGATTGCACTCAGCGTTCAACCGACAGTTATTTTCCCTGCGCCAAACTTTTAGCACTGATCTTTAACCTGTACAAGAATTAACCTTAGTAACGTTGGAGTCTGTGAGTGTTTTCATACAGGTTTACTGTTGATTCAAGCGAGTTTCATAAAAGTAACGCACGTGTATAGGAGTTGAATATTTAACGTCTCCTCAAATTAATTCACGAAATTTCTGGGTCTCTAGTAATAAACCAATCATAAATCAGAAGAATATTAATTTCAGCGAATCAGTAGGCACATAACATATTCGGGTTTTGCTTTGGCTACAAGCCAGTATTGAAACAACTCTAGGTGCCCTTTACTTCTATGAGATCTCCTGGAGGATCCTGAGACAATAAATAATTAGCAGCAAAATGTTGGCCCAATAATTTGGCATGACTTCGTCAGCGAATACCTAATCAGCAGTTGATGTATACTAGAGTACACGTATAGTTTTGAAGAGCAAGTAGACCATAGATCAGCGAACCTGCGAATTGACACGGTCTCTATGAACCAGCTAAATCATCGAAAAACTTCTGACTGCATGAAGCAGTAATAGCTTTCAGCGTAGAATTCTAGTCCTGAGTCTCCATCGACTGCAGCACTTCCACGAACGAGAACACGTAGACAGAGAGCTTGACTTGGCGAATTTTGTATTTTCGGGGCGGTAAGGGCGACAACAGCACACGCATCACGTCTCACCTAGCCTCTAGACGCAAGTCACAGAGCTGGTGCGTAGCCTTCTCACAGATAGCTCGCCTCTATGAGACAATTAGCTGTGACACCACCATTTATGATATAATATCAAATATGAGTATGCACTGTAAGCCTACGCATATTTTTTTAAATCATACACCAGGATCTTCCTACTTCAAAATCTACCAATTTTCAGCCGGCAGAAAACAAGCGAGACCAATATATTAAGTCGATTTTTAAGAAAATTACATTATTAAAATATATTTTTGGGGCATCGAAGTCAATATATTTTGGTAACCTTTTAAAATATATGTTTTTTAGCGCTGGTGAGGGGTGACATGATGTGAGTATGAAGTGGCGCAGGAATAAAAGGGCGGGGGAAACGGGAGATCCTCGTGAAAACCCGCTGACCAGCGGTATCGTCCGAAACGATCCTTCATGCGAAAATCCGAGAATCGAACCCGGATCGTCTTGGTCGGAGCTGAAAGATCGAAATCAACACTGTAGATATCTAAGCAAGGATAAGGACAGGAACTTTAAATCGATTGGAAACTTAAATCCTTTGAGCATATATGTTAAGATACAAAATAAATAGTAAAAATTATAACAAATTAAATTACCATAGAATAAGATAAAAATGCTTAAATTAAGAATTGATACTTATGTAATAATATAAGAGAAGTCAGCGGTGGTACAAAAAACATTTAATCAAATTTTTAAAGTAGTAGTTGCTAACCTGAGATGCTTATATCCAGCCCTATATGTTATGGCAAGTGCAGGGGATAACCTACCCACCAACAGCATCGTCCGGCACGATTCCCACATGTGAAAATCCAGAGCTCGACCCACCAGGGATTGAACCCGGACAGTCTTAGTGAGAGACAAGAGCACTAGCCACTGTGCCAAGCGCAGACCCTGATTCATGATTTTCAGTGCCAAATATTTTAACGCATCAATTACACATAAATTACTGTGATGAGACTGGTCGGATACGACTGACATAGACAAGTGTTAAAAAATCACGGAACTCATACAACGCTGAAGACTTAAGGTGGTAGTTTTCTTAAATTCTTGGATTTAGTTAAATATGTCCATTAAATAACTTGAACAAATTGCTTAAATACAAAAGTTAAGTAAATTACAAAGAATGATTTAACAGTTGCTCAGATGCCGTAGGTTATTTGTATATTTATAAATACTGTTGTTATTTGTCAAAACGTAAATATGTACTGACGAATTATTTATTGATTGAAGTCTCACATCCAAAACTGTAGATGACTGTAAGCACGCTTAAGCTTACAAAACTCTATTAAATACTAATGCATTTGAAGATAGGATTTGAACAACAAAATGAAATAATTGTAAGTACTGGCAAGGAGATGAGCATAAAACCAATGTAACCAGGATCCTGTTGACACTCATATTCAACTCATAGTTCATTGGTTCATCGCCTCTCCTCTTCAAAATTTGACGAATCCTTGTCACACATTTCAGCTCGCATGCACACACGGGCATGCCGGTTTCACATCACAAGAACGAAAGAATGAGTTTTCGCTAACTATATCGACATGCATGTGCTTGAACACTGTCATAAGATTATATGATTCTTCATCTGCAGTTCAAGCAAGTAAAATATGCACGGCCTAAAACTAAAACGAACACGATGGCCGATACATATACTTGAAGCTTGATCAGATGCACTAATTTATTGCAAATAATGTAGATAATAGATAAAATGGAACAATGAGTATTAGATAACGCAAAACTGAAGAAAACATTCTTAAAACGGCGCATTTGTTTATGTCATAAGATTATATAATGGCATAACCACGAGTCTTGTTCTCATTTCAAACCAATATATACCATTTAATAGCGTATTCGGACGAAGAAGTTATGTAAAATACTTAAAACCTCGCTGTTTTCGAGAAATTCGTATGCCTTTTTCATATTAAAGCTTACCGCCATACTGGATGGTGATACACAAAAAGATTCGCTATGAAATCTTTTTAGTTAATTTTTGCAGGTGAATTAATATATAAGTATTAAAAGCCGATCATGCTATTACATCGGGTATAAGAATTCGAAATAAGGGAAAAGTTTACGATTTGTTTTAATTTATTTTTTAGACAGAAAGTGTTGATGTTTTTATAAATCATTGTTCACTTACATGTTATCGAAACACCTAATGTTCTGTCTTAATTACTTCATACATTATTTTCAAAGGCCCGAACTCAAGTAATGTACTAGTGAAGGATTCTCTTTAGCCCGTAGGTAGCATACGTTTTCAATTAGTTTTGGTTTCCTTATCCTACAGCTGTATTTTGTCGGTCGGATAGACACACTCAATAAATAATCAACAGAATGAGGCATGGGCTTTCACGTAGTGAGCTGTATTGGGGGGCGACTGCTACATATTGTGAGAACGTTTCTGCTGACGTGTAGCAGAACCCATTATTAAACCTGCACAACCCTAACACATCAACGGATTATCGCGAGGCATAAATGCGATTACGTATACACCACTATGCGACAATTTAATCCACATGTGAACGGCATCTTCCAGAACGACAGTGGACAGCACTGTCCAGGGAAGGTTTGTGTTCGAATAGAACGACCATTTCAAGGTCATGATGTTACAGATATTAACTGCATAGTTTCCCATTTTAACTCTACGACAATAGTTTGGATGTCATGGTACTGGCACTTTGAACCGTGAATCATTCCTCGACCTCAGTCGGCTTAGTGTATGGTTAGAGACACTGGAAAATCGCGGGAATAGTTGACTATTTGCTAAGTTCCAACGTGCTGTTTATAACACTGAATGTTTTGTATCTGTATTGGCTATCATGTATTTGTAGCATTTTTTCTCTCTACAACAGGCCCAGTTAGAACTGCACAGCTTGGACTTACAGCGTGTGTGATTTGTCCCAAAACTGTTCACACGTGTCACGGTTAATATAATACAGTTTATTGGAGACTATTTTAAACATTTTCGAAATTTTCCAGTGTCTCTATGTATGGTGTATGATCCCTGTGGATGTGTGTAATCACAAGATAATAAGACCGCTATGATGAAGTGGTCAGACTACTCAACGCCCATCAAAGTGACCCGGGTTCGAGTTCTCAGCAGGGGCTTTAAAGTGGCGGACGTGGTTGTTGGCCAGCAAATCTTTTCATGTCGGTGCACTTCCTAATTCCCTCGCCTTTCTCATTCTGTCGGCGTCGTAGAGCTTCATTTCACGTCATCTTTCCTTGTTTGGTAGAAGACAATGAGAACCCAATTCAGAAATATGTCAATTATAGCATTTGATGGATTACCCACTGGTAACTTCCCCATACGAGGTTTATTGTAAGTTTATCATCTAGTCCACGAGGTAAACGGACCGCAATTCGTGCCAAATTCGGACCACCGACTTGTTAACTTGGGTGATGCAAAGAGTTTATCAAACATTATAACTACAAAGTAATGTAAGGTAAGGTTTAAAAGCTGTAACCATATAATGGCGACATTTTTCCTTGGTAAGCTGTGTTGAATAAAAATTTAAGGATTCGTAGAAGGCATAAGAGTGTAAAACAATGTCGACAAAGTTTAACGGTTACTCCTGGGGAGGAAAATAATGTTTGATATACGGAACCGGTAGCACACGTTAAATAAGAAGAGCTGTAGACGCTTCCAAATTCTGAGAAAAAAAAAATTGTGATATTTAGGAAACTGCTTGCTTGGCAGGTACTCATTTCTGGATACCAAAAAGTTTAACTGAAATCAATAATAACTTGAACGATTTGTACACTTAACACAATCACGTTGAAAGAGAGCGGTACCACCCTTGTATATATGATACATAAAAATGATGGATATTTGTAAACAAACATGATGAAATGGCTGCCAAATTAGCAAACGAGAAATTTTTCTGTAAAATCTATCTAACTGTTGTCATCAAGGGTATTAATTAAACGTTTGACTTTACACAGTAATGCCCACCAAGTATGAAATTATAAGTGACTGAGTGCTGTGCCGTAGTGGAATATGTCCTGCAACTCTGTGTGGTAAAATATTAGTGAGTGGGTTGATTAACAGATTAGGTGGGATTGTCTCACTTTAACGAGAAATAAAATAAGAAATAAACTGAAGTCTGTGTACTACCCAAGTCATTTCACACCATCACAGCAAACTCTACAACACCTGTTAAAATTACCGGCTCCCATTTCATTGCATCAGTTGAGTCGGTACATCAAAGTCTGACGTACTCTTTCGAAAACACCTGGTGTATCTTGAATTTTGTCACAGGTAGCCATTTCCTAGCTGACAGATCTACCTCCGACTCGAAGAGTGTGTCGTACACCAGAGCCTTGAGGGAACCTGCACAGGAAATAGTCGAGTGGATAAAGGTATGGAGAGCGTACTTAAATTAGAATTAGTGTAATTTTGACAGTTTCAATAATCTGCACGGTCTTTCACTGACGAATGTGTTGTTTCGTAATTGTTAACTGATATAAAAGTGAGAAAACAACATATTGGGGGAACTGATTCAATTAGCAAGTATATGTCACTATTTAATCGGTATCCGAATTCTACTAGTTAGTCAGTAATTTTAAAACTTCAGTTTGAATCAATAACTAAAATATGTCAACAATTCCACATTATCTTAGTCTACATGTAATAAATATCGTACTGCCATTTCCAAATCTAACATGTTAATATTTTTTTGCTCGTTGTTTAAAAATGAATTGTGTGTTTTCCAGTCACACTTAAACATACAGTGATATTTACAGTAGGCCTATATACTAGTCGGGAGTCTTGTTGTTCTGTTGTGGATAGTTGAGTTTTAGTAATGTTTAGTTTATCTCTGTTGCTCACTATAGAGCACCGTAGCTTTTAAAAAATCACACTTAACTACAAACATTAAGTTTAGTACTTAGAAAAGGATACACAGAAGTAACACACATTACTGGTAATCGACAATAATAAGCTATTAAGGAATCTATTATAACTAAGAATTCACGGTGAGCTAGTGGTGGTGGTGAGAGAATTGTCATGTTGTTTCAAGTGTTGTAGGTTAGATTCCGACTGGTAGTCGTTATTATCTTAATTTTGATTTATATTTTTCTTGAGCTTATGCCTAGTTTAGGAAAAAAAGCATTTTTACATTTAATGATAAATTACACTTTTTTGAGAAAAAAATTATATCACATATTCAATAAGTGAAAATCTCTGATTCGATCTGTGAGATTATTTCGTTGATGCAAATGATAGTTTTTCAGTTTCCCGATGTACCTGTTTAAACAGTTTACTTCTGTGGACCATCACTGGAAAACTGTGAATATTTACAGTTGACAGTTTAGAGTGTAGCAACCGAACAGGCCCACCTCTTCTAACCCGCTGTGCTGAAAATGCCACGTTGAGGTGATTACGTACAGCTCTTGTGTAATGAGGATGGGCACCGTTATGTTCAATCGGCACACATTGCCGAACCGAAAAGAATCACAAGCTACAGTAAATCTGGCAATGTCAATTATATGAACTGGGAAGTACACGTGACCATTAAACCGACACGGCAGCAAGTGAGATGATCACCGATAATACCCGCCCAGATGTTCACATAAAATCGTTGCTGACTATGGCAGTTGCATGAGGATTGAACTCGTCCTATAAATGTGACTCTTCCTGTTATTAAATTAAACATCTCGCGTAAAAATCGCTTCATCAACAAACAATACGTTGGATGTTAAGTGTGGATATTCGGTGCACTGATGCAGGAACCGTTACGAAATCTGCTGGTGACAATGCTTGTATCTTTGGCACGTGTTAGGCACTTAGGTGCTCGAGCAAAACACGCCAGACAGTGTAATTCCTCGCGGAATGGTGAGAGTCCTTGTTGACTGGTTTTCCTCCATAACACTGTGAACTTCTTCATCCACTTTTGATGCAAATAGATCCCTTGGGTTACCAGAGCCAACTCATGCCTTAAACGTGCCTGTTTCTCGCAGTCTTGTGAAGGTCTAGTGATTAGGTTGCCTCCACGCTGGGAATCTCTCGTGATACAATCGTGCAGCAGCAGCAGCAGCTCGTACATTGCCTTTTACTCTACTGTAAATCAATAACCATGTCTGTTCTTTCTGAGTTGTTGTACTTTGCCAAGTCGACTTGTAGCACAATGTACGCAACGTACATTGTAGTGTGTGTTTGTAGTCTACTGCTGCCTCTTTCCTGCTCGGGAATGGGAACTACACTACTGGTCACAAATAACTTATTTTTACTGTCAAATACTTGCTCATTTCCCAAAAATAAGTTTGTGTCACACTATTTCAACATTTTGATATATGTTACATTAAAAAATACTTCATGTTATTGTTGAATTCGGTTGAAATATTTGATAACCAGAAATGTGTTTCGGTCAAGTATGCTGTTTCCTAAATATTACAATAATTTTTAATATTTTTCTCAAACTTTGGAAACGTGTACAATTTGACCTGGACTGGACCATGGTTTCTGTGTACGATACTTTGTATTTTCACCTCAGGAAAAACTTGGTCAGTTTATCGCAATGTTTTAGGTACACGCCGTATTAAGTAACATGTTGGGATTAGGTAACTTTGCTCGAATATCGTATTAGTTTGTAATAGCTCGCAAACTCTTCGGGGTCTCTTGACATATTGAACGCTTAAAAACTCTATTCGGGTTACATTTTGGACCACCTCAAGGTACAATTTTTCTCTGGCCAGGCTAACGTTGTGTATAACCGGCCAGAAAGACACGTGAGGTGGTGGCTGTAGCAGAGGACGAGGACGACTGGTAGGTAGGCGGTGTGGCAGTTGTGCTGGAGGACATTGGTCGTGAGAGCGAGCTGGTCAGTGGCGTGGGAGTGAGGCCAGCCACACACCTGCCCTTCCTGGCTAGGCTAGGCTGTGGGAACCATACTGCCCGACCTATCCCCCTACCCTACCTTCACTCGTATCCCTGCCGGCCATATACTTCCCTCCCACACTATACTACACTACACTAGCTGGTGTGGTCTGCTCCTCTTCTCTCCTCTGCTCTTCCTTACCAGCCGTGCCCACCACATCACACCACATGCATACGTACTGTATATACATACATACACACACGTGCATACGTGAATTAGTACGCGAACATGCACTCATATAATACATATGTAAAATAAAAAGCTTCTCTTCTTATAGTGTTTAGACAACGAATAAACTTTTGGCGCTTTGTGTCATGTAGTATTCAATTTTATGTTTTAAAAGCGTAATTTTATAGTAAATTTTAAAGTAATCATTTTACGGTCAGATTAAAAATACACGTATTATGTAAGCAGTCATACCGCAAAATAAACACACCCTATTGTGAATAAGCAAATGTATGTATGTATGTATCTATGTATGTAGCTATGTATGTATTTATGTATTTTTGTATGTATGCTTGTATTAATGTATGCATGTATAGCCTAAAAATGTGTTTGTGTGTACATAGGTGTAATAGTCATAGAAACTGGCATTTTGAAGCGTGACATGTCTCTACCTTAGCATTGCGAAGTATTATTTAATTTTGTCTCGTTTATATGGTCTGCGTTCGGTTTGCAATTCAAAGCTAGCAGGTTCAAAACATTGCTTCTAATGTGTTTGTAATTGGTAATTTATGAGGAGGGAGTGTTATAATAACAGGTACAGTCTGATGCGAGGTGAGTATTGTGAAACGGGGGAATGCAATAGCGAGTGGAACGGGAGTACCTCCAGACAATGGCAACGCCCGCCATGTTTCTTACGCTGGAAGACAGAATGCCATAAGAGTGAGTCGCTACAACAGAACAGTATCCAGGTAATTAAGGTATTTTATTGTCTCACGTAAGGCAGTTTTACAAATTCTTTAATGACTAGCTGCCGACCGCGGCTTTGCCCGTGCGCAATTTTTACAAGAAAAAAAACATGAACATAGCATATTGTGTTGGAAAATTATGAGGACACGGCAAAAAAAAAATTCACAAAGTTTCACCCCCAAAGCAAAACGATGTATCACCAGGTTTATGAGATATCGAGGGTACCGGGAAAATTCATTTTACCCACTTTCACCCCATTAGTTGGTGCTTACACCCCAATTGGAAGCCAGTTTTAAATGTTCATACTTCAAATAGAAAGCTAACTCTTCTTTCAATTGCCACTAATACGTGCGTGTTCCCGTCGCCCTTGCATTACACGGGATTCGAACCAAAGCATCATACCTGTGTTCCAAACAACAACGCCAAGATAGGTCGTCAGAATTCTTTAGAAATTATGCCGGATATTCCAAAAGTCCTACTGCCTGACGAGTTACAGGATGTTCGATAAAATATGGACCAACTAAATTCTTAGCAGACGGTGCAGCCAATACCATCACATGAGGTGGATTCATTTCCATTCCCTAAAAAAATGTGGATTCGCCTACTCCGGAAATAAACGTACCTATCTTTTGCACTTCTGTGATAAATAACTATCGTAAACACTGTAAGTAATGTCAACCTAAGCTAAACCAACTACAGCACATTTATGAGATGGTAATAGGACTTTTGGAACATACTGTATATGTTTATACAGGTGAAGAGGTATACGTTTCAATTAGACGACAAAAAGTAACAACGTTTAAATTATTCCTCCGTGGTTATACCTGCTTTTCGTGATTTCCAGAACATTTTACATCATTCAACCCCATAATTGTCGGATTTTTAAAAAAAATAGTGATTTTTATTACGCAAGCTACGTTCCAATTAAAACAATATTCTTGATAACTCAAAATGTTTAAAAGACACAGAGAATTAATTGAAGCCACAATTTGTGTTTTCAACTTTAAAAAAAACCTGAAACACTTCTTTTTAACGATATGCGTAGGCTTTATTGTGAAGAAAAATCTTCTCAATATCTGAACGAGTTTATAAGTTATCAAATATTGATTGAAAACACATTTTACGAGTATTTACCCCCTTTATTTTTAAATTTTGAAATATAGAAAAATTTATTGAGCATTTTCGTAGGCTTCGTTCTGAAGCAAAAATCACCTTTATATCACAACTGGTTAAAACGCTATCAAGGGCTCATTGAAAACATGTTTCATCACTTTACAGCCACTAAATTTCATCCAACTGGATAATAATTTTTATATACTTTTAAACGTAATTGTGGACATTTTGTAGACCAAATAACTACAGAGCAATGCACACTTTATTGATTAAATTAGTAACTATACGGTATGCAGTGTCTCAAGCTTCTTGCAATCATGGAAATTACGGCAAAAGTATTACTTTTATTTTAAAGGTGTTAAAGATAAAAATTATAATTCTTGATCCGATCATTACTTACGGTTTTATAAATGATTATGTAATGGTTTACGTTCTCCAACTTTGGGGAGATTTTGGGGAGGGGAAGCTCCATGGAGAGGAGTGGTGACTTTTGGGAAAATTCTCCTCTTAGTATTGGTCTATCATCTGGAAATATTCAGCTTTACCCATAAACGAAACTTTTATTGACTGAACTACGTAACCCTCTTGAACTTGATTACGAGTTGTCATCGTGGTCGCTCTGCAGCAACGTTTTTTTAACTGCTCTATTCCACAGTGTCTTAGCGGAAGTTCAGCGAAGTGCAGGACCTAAGTGCGGCTCAGGACTGAGCTCTATATGCTTACAAGATACACACATCACACACATACATCGTCGTTGCTGAATGTAATATACGGCAGGATTGCATTTGTCACAGTACGATATTCCTTACATAATTCATTATCTGATTCATAAGAATTAATAAACAATAATAAGCTAATCAGAACACATACATCTAGGTGTGTAAAACTACTGTAATGAGATGATAGTTGGACAAAAACTACGTTGATTGCGATAATACAATATGAAGGATGTATTCATTATATCCAAGTGGGTAATTTAAATTATCACATTGAACATTGTTTAGTTAAATTATTTATATTGCATACTTTCATTACACATGTAAACGTAAAATTAAGTATAAACTCCTTTATGGTTTTATTAATTTAGGTTACGTTTGTGGCATGCATCGCGGCAGAGAGGTATTGGACTGTCACGGCCGCGACTGGGGCCATGGCTACTTCCCTAAGTGTACCAATAGGATAGCTAAGCTTGAAAATAACGTGGTGGTATTTGATCTAAATAAGCGGTCTACCATAACGAATTCACTTACTTCGTCCTACCCTTCTTTCAACGACATTTCCACGCAACAAACATCTTAATTTCAAGGCAGATGTGCCCGCCATAGATATCATACACAGAAATAATACCTCATAGTTAACAATAGTAGCATGAAAACACCGCGATGTAAGATTGTCGCAGTAGTATTACCTGAGGCGAACTGTATCCGAAATATACAAGACACCAGCCGGCATATCGCTTCTTTAGGTTTCAAAGTCTGCCACGAAGTGAAGAAGATAGAATGTTAGAGATCAGTTACAACCAATACGCGGTTTGGCAGCTGGCAGTCGGCAAGAAGACAATATGGTTGAGATATTATAAAGGGCGTTCCCCCGTAAATTTCGAAATTTTACATTTGTGCCAAACATTGTTCAAATTTTACACATAAGATAACATGTCATTTCCCCAAATAAAAAGAAATTAGATCCCATAATTTTAGCATAATCACCTATCAAAGTCGCAAAATGGCAGTTGCGGTGTAGCCAAAATAATAAAAAAATTAACCTGTAGAAACAAGATAATTCATATTAATTCTTAATGATGTGAGCTACTTCAAGACACTTTTGTAAACACAAAGCGATACATTTTTGTATTTAAAAAAATTGATGAAAATGAGTAAATTTTTGCATAACTTTGACTTTTGGCTACTACTGAAATTTTCAAAACTTACTTCTGCCAACCATGGCATAAAATGCATTGATACCCTGACTACCAGTTACTGTAATTTTGAATTTATTAGTTAATTACTTTTTTTGATTTCTGCAAATCATGTGACAAAGACCACCTGCACGGTATTAGTAATTTTCTACAGTTACCAAACTATGTCTATAGATTCACTGTATTGAACGTTGCACAGTAAATTAACTTTCGTCGCAACAAATGTTTGTTTAAATGTGAACCACTGCAAAATAACGTTATAGCAAAATAATTCTTTTGTTTAAAAGTTTCAGTAGTTGTAACAAAAGTTGAGTTATTGTAAAGATAATTTATTTGAGATGTTTGGTGAGAAGATAGTGATGATGTTTTTAGCACAAGCTTTATGGTGGAAAAAATTTTATATTTTCTACACAGAAACTTTATTATTATCAAACAAAACATTTTTTTAGACAAAATGTGGCACAAAACATGTGTTTTCTACATTTGCTGTGCTGTAAGGCAAGATTACATTACCGCAAGCTAAATACCTTTGCGGTAAAATTACTTCGCATTGGATCATATTTTTAAACAAAATTTTGTTGTAACAACGAAAGTGTTTTTACAGTGTCGCCATTATGCGCATAAACACAAGCTTCTTTCCAACTACAAGGCATTCAACTAGAGCTAAGAAATTATAATATGTGACATGACCGTGTATTGCGATGGTCGCATTGATAAAAAACTATAATTGTGTAGGAAGTGTGATCAGCCTTACAGCATAGAGAGCAATACGAATTTAAGGATGTCAGGTCTTTCCCGTGCCCGAACTGTGCCAAGTGAATAATATATAATACCTGAGTAGAAAATACTCTGTACTAAAATAAAAGTCGTACGACTCTTAGTTTAGGAAGAAAGTTTCGTTAAAAGCCAGCGGAGTGGAAGTAAAAGTTAGGTAATACGTAGATACGGACGACACCACATGACTCCGTGACCAAAACTAAGTAGAAAATACTCGGTAAAAAGTCGTCAGGCCCTTTGTTTACGAGAAAATTGACATCCTAGTTCGAACAATATACCCTTTATTCCTGCTCATAGGTATCTTGTACCTATCTCGTAATATAATGGCTTGAAGATTTTTTTTTACCAAAGAGTATGTTCTGCTTAGTTATGGTCACTTATTTTCGTAAGGGTTTAAGGTATATACTGGCGTTTACCGTTAGTTCGTCGGATTTATTGTCATAAAGTTATATCCTGAATTTTGTCGGCTTACGTCGACCAGTGATTTGGTTTGGGTGGAAATTAAAAATTAAAAATGTTAATTTCAAAGGAAATTACTCCCTTAATATTACGGTTACGTACAAAGTGTCTTATGTTTCCTGCTTTATTTTTTACAAGGAATCACCTGCCAGAGTTTGTTGGTGTTTTTGTGAATATCCTATATATATATATATATATATATATATATATATATATATATATATATGTATGTATGTGTGGGTGTGTGTGTGTTGGTGTGTGTGTGTTGGTGTGTGTGTGTTATTACGTTGTTTATGATTGCTTCCATGTACGCGAAAAAATTGTTCTGAAAAAGAGCACTTATTTCCTCACAGAACATATTGTTATTTCAGTATAGCACAATTTCATCAATATCAACAAAATATTATGTTGATGTATTAGCGTTGTAATTGAAGTAATATGCGAGAATTTACCGGTACTCATAACTGAAGGCTGTCCCTGGATTAAGGAGCCTGTCTAGATGGCTGTTGAATTTGCGCAGTAGGCTAATAATACACATTAATTTTATGAACTATTCCATTCGTTCCCAATGTTGTGTCTACAATAATAAGACATTTTAGAGAAGATCTCTCCCAAGAAATTTCAAAACTTTGATCACTGTAAATAAGTACTACTTCCGAACATTACAACCTAGCTAAAAACGGCAACAACTGCATCACTAAATCTAATGTTTAGGTTAATACGAAAGTAAACGAGCTTCTAAAGTGCAAAACATCTGACCAAACAGGCAGACCGACTATAACTGTCGTTTCATAATATCTGTAAGTGTTTCCAAGTCAATATTGAAAAACTAATCACGAGCAATTTAAGGCTCGGTTTCAGTCGCCATATTGAATTTTATTATTTTTCGCTTTTTTGGAATTCCGAGGAGAAAAATGTTAAATCGGCGACTATACCTCAAATTCTATTTACCTTGAGCTACAATACGAGCATGGCAATATAGCTAGTAATGTATAGTTAGGTCGCAATTTGTCGGGTAAATTATGAATATTAAAAATTTGCCGCACACATTGCGGCGTAATTATAAGTTAACAGCTAAATGGCAAGGTCTGTACTGTAGCGAAATGTAAATAGAATTTGAGGTATAATCGCATATTTAACATTTTTCCTATTAGAATTTCAAAAAAGCGAAAAATAATAAAATTCAATGTAGCGACTGAAGCTGAGCCTTAAGGTATAATAGCGTATAGGTTATTAAGTGAGCACTTTGAAGATCGTTTTATATAGAAACATAATTTAAAAAATATATATCTCGTTGTGGTCGCAGACGTCATATTTTGAGTACAGTATCAATCATAAGAGTGCCTGGCGGGTGAAGTATGCGCGGGAAAGGGGGGACATGTCCCCTCCAAAAACATATTTGGGGGGGGGGGAAATGTCCTCCCGAAGAAAGTTATGAAATATTATCTTATATAAGTACTAACATTCCTGCCAGCAGTATATTCAAATCTTATGTACAAAAACTGCTTAAATAGACCCAATTTTGCACCTCAAAATAAAAATGTTTTGGAGGAGGACCTCCAGACTCAGCGGTGATCGGCGTATATCAGGTATTAGAAATATTTGTTCTCTCTCTCCCCCCCCCCCCCCCCTATTCTAAAACATTAACTGCCGCGCACGCTACTGTTCTTAGCCTGACTTACGCTGGCTGTTGTGTCTATATTATAAGAGGTAGTAAAATACATATTGGTTGAAAGTTACCGAATTAACCAAAGCTCCAAAAGGGCTTACTTCATTGCGAACCATCCATATCATGCTTTGACTATTTGATAAGCGAATATCTTGCAAGAGAGACTCATTCCCTGTGTGTAATTCTTGCGCTGCAATCACATATGAAAAATTGTGTCTCAGATATAAGTCACTCGAAAACAACTTCAAGTGAGATAAACAGTACAGTCAATAAGGGTTTGGTGTCATTGATAATAAGGGTAAAGCTAATTTTTCCCAGATCATGGTCTAACAGTACAGGAGCATTTTCCCCAAAGTCCCTACTCCTCCTCATAGAGAGCCCCCCTCCCCCCTAACCGTTCTTTTCCGTCGGTCCAACTGTAAATCTGGATAGCTCAAACCTCATAGAATCTCTCTCTCTCTCTCTCTCTCTCTCTCTCTCTCTCTCTCTCACACACACACACACATACATACATATATATATATATATATATAAACACACACACAACCAATGATCCATGAAGTTATTATTCATCTTTGTTATAGTCCTAAGTAAGTGGAATTAGCTTTTTTTGTCCTTTGCACTTTTGTAAAATGAATTAATATTTTTGCCGTAATTTTAGGAAGCACATGAATTATTTTTTATTTATATTTTTTGTTTTAGTCTGATATATTTCTAAAAGAAAACAAATTAGAAGTTAATTCCTCTAAAACTTGTAGTGTGTATTTCCCTGAACTTATCGATATACGGATATAATTGATTCAAATAACAATTGTAACGGAAAAGGTTTGCTATTAATATATTTTAAATTGATTTATGTAGTTCAGAACGAGATTTTACTATGGATGTGTTCTAAAAACCCTCACATTCTACCTTTTGTACACGTCATCACGTAAGAACCATTGGTTACAAATATTATCATTTTATTGGAAAAGTTATCGCGGACGCAAAATCAATAAGGAATTTCTAGCCTACTTTCCGAAGGAAAAAGTAGACTTATGAGATCACCTTTCTATCTGTGTGTCCGCGTGTGTGTCCCCCTCCCCTCCCACTAAAAACTTTTGAACCAGTGGACCGAATTTCATCAAACTTTGTACATATGTAGAACTTTGTTATCTGAATTGACTTGAAAATATTTCGTTTACGCCCTATGCAAATGTTTAAAATGGCGGCCATTTAAAAATATTTTGATCTAGCAGATATCTAAGTAACTGTAAATGGAAAATTATTAAATTTGGCACACATTTACTACACACAAAGCTGATCTAACTTTTGTGAATTTCACATATTTTCTGTTCTTATTCTAAAAATGGCGGCATATTTTATATTTTTAGCATAATATTTAATATCTTAGGAAATGTTTTTCAGAAATTCACAAACCTTGGTACACATAATTCGCACTGTTACGACCATAACTCTGAAATTTTGTATATTGAGTTACGACCATCACTGGAAAAAAAGGATGTTTCAATTTTTTAAGTATAAAGTTATCTTAACTAGTCGTCGAACATTTATAGTTTAATAATAATGGTTTGATATATCCAAGGGTTAAATTTTCCCTTGTTTTGAAATAATACGACAACTAGTTCAAACATGGCTGTGGTATTGTTAAAGCTTGTTCTTGTGAGAGATGTATTATATTTTAATTTAGGCCATCCACAATTTAAAAAAGAAACATATGCTAAATCAATTAAAAACGTTTCCAATCTTATATTGCTGTCCTTTAGCAAATTCTGACTTGCGGCTGAATTACCTTTACAGTGCGGATATAGGCCTACTACATATAAATCTGACTGGACTTTTGCGTATTTCGTTCATCCTGTACTAATATTTTCAAAATGGCAACCATTTTTATATTTTTAGCACATTGTTGCATATGTTATGAAATATTTTTAAAAATTTCACCAAACTTGGGACACACTTACTACATACAAAGCTAACATTACTGCTGTGTATTTTGTTTATCCTGTGTTAACATTTTCAAAATGCCGGCCATTTTTTATATTTTTAGCATAGCACTACATATCTTAAGGAAATATTTTTCCCAATTTCTCCTAACTTGGTACACATATATGTCTACTACATGCAAAACTGACTTTACTGTAGTGTATTTTATTCGTCCTTATTTAATATTATCAAAATGGCGGCTATTGTTATATTTTAAGCATGGTATTACATGTCTTAGGAAATGTTTAACAGAATTTCACTAAATTTTGTACACATGCACTGCATATATAACGACTCACCCGACAATCATCTCTTGCTTTAATCTATAAAATGCATTTAAGACAGAGTCTATCGAGACAAATTAAATGAAATTTGCCAAATAATTCAAATTTTTAATTGTAAATACCAGCTGAGCATAGTTTACACGTCTAACAATTATTGTTTCGTCATTGTATTCTTAAAATTTTTTAACCAGTTTTTGGTATAATCTCTGCAGTCATAAATACAATATTTAACACTGTTGCCTGGTTGGCCTGCTATAGCCTTTTGTTGTGCGGGTAGTATTTCGTGTAGCTGTCCGCACTACACAGCGATAACCATTGCGCTCTTCCACTATGCGAGCTATCTAGGAGTAAGTCGTAAGTGGAAGTGGAGGAGGAATATAACTACGTGACAAAAATTATAAGAAGGTATTTTCTAGTGATCTTTACGGAATTTTTCCCTCCGTACTTTTCAGGATAACAGTTTAATACCGTGTAACAACGCGGTCCGCACCGAGATGAGCAATAGCATTCAGTGTTGGAATATATATAGTTTCGTCAGGTACTGAGTCGCATATAATATTACGTAATATAGCATGGTATGATATGATTTAATAAAATATGATATAATATACTGTAATGGAACATAATGTAACACAATATAAGATGACGTAATATAACATAATATAACGTAATGTAAAATAATATAACATAATGTAACATAACGTAATATAATATAACACAATGTAACATAGCATAACGTAATATAATATGACATAACATAGCATAACGTAATATAATATGACATAACATAACATGACATTATATAATAATATAATAGTGTATAATATAATAATGTATAATATACAATATAATGCAATGTAACATAATATAACGTAGTGCAATATAATATAGATTTATTTTGCTGTGTGTGGGGATCTCGGGTATGCAGCGCCTAAGAGTGTAAGAATTTCCAAGACGTCCCTAGCTCAGTGCAGAGTAATTCAGGCGGGGTGGGGGGCGTAGTAAACATGGAGGCCACGTGCTACAGTTATAGCTAGCAGTTGGTGTTGTAAGTAGCTGGCGCACACCTGGTAGGGACTGGAGGGACACGTGGTGTAGTAGACTTGGGCTGCTGCAGGACCAGTTACTTGTCCTGGCCGCACACACGTGTCCGTGCAGGGACTGGTCTGGCCAGGGCAAGGCTATTGTAAGCCTAGCTTGCTTGCTTGCAGCCAGGGGGGTTGCTCGCGCCCGCTGCTAACGACTTTTACCTCCCCTACCACGTTACAACAACCCTTGTTCCATTCATACCCCCCTCCACTGCTTGCTCAAGTCGCCGTCGCCACTCACTTCTTGTATGACCTCCCCCCAACCTGCTTTTCCAGTGAACTAGGAGTCTATGTTTAGTTGGCCTGATTTAGTTCATTTTCCTTTGCCTGCATCGACGTCAATACGTAGGCCTATAACATCCAACGCTGTTCCGTTGCCTTGTTTATAATTTCATTTATTTCATTTCATTTATTAGGATTAAAGTGCCATCCAACAGCCATATGACCAATAACAGAATGCCACTAAACAAAAACAAAACTGTGGGCATACAAATTACAACAGACTAGGCAAGTACAACCTACTAGCAAGACAGCAAGCAGAAAACATACATAGAAAATAGAAACCATACAAAGAGCAGACACATACATAATAACTCACATACCAAATCAACCACAATTACAGTCAAAAAACATAATTTTCTCACCATTAAAAGGATCAAAATCACAAATTTCATTGAAATGCAATATACATATATTAACTAAGTCCTTATTTTTATATAATGAAAAGAAAAATAATAAAATTTCTACTTATATGGTTTTGCACCTTTAAACCTGTTTTGCTCACAGTAGTTTTACGATCATAGAAAAAAAGGAAAGAGTTAGTAAAAAGTTGAGCATAATTAACTATTCTACGAGCATGTAACATGATAGTCATAAAATCAGTAAGAATATTTATTTAATTAAACGGGTGTTCCGGTTGAGAGAACCTCATGTAGATAGTTTTAAATAATTTGTGTTGGACTGACTCTAGACGATTCGAGTCAGTGATGGTAATGCTGTTCCAAATAACATAACAATATTCTAGCTTAGATATTATCAAAGCATAACAAAAGCATACTAAGGAATCAGGTGAAGATACTGTTTTAGCCATGTCTTTGATTAACCCTAAAGTTCGTTGAGCATCAGCTTTCAGGTTATCAACATGAAAATGAAAATAGATTTTAATATCTAATAATATCCCAAGGTCATGAACACTATGATTACGTTTAATTGTGCAATTACTAACCAGATAGTTACACTTTATAGAATTAGTTTTACATGTAAATGTGATACAGACAGTTTGATCAAAATTCATTCATAACATTATTATTGCACTACTTACGAACTAAGTCAATATCAGCTTCAAGTTTATTGCAATCAGATATGTTACTTATTTTAGCAAATATTTTAGGTCATCAGCATACAATAAGCAATTAGTAAATTTTAATTGGTATACAATATCATTAAACAGATTAAATAAAAAGAGAGGACATTGTGCTACCTTGAGGTACCCCAGAGGAGACAAGAAAGGGCGTGGAATAAACGTTCTTGACTTTGACAGTAAAAGTTCTGTCCATCAAATAGCTTTTAAGACTAAGCCCTAAGTCATTTAACATAGGCACAATCAAGTCCTAAGTACCTAAGTTTATAAAGAAAGATGGAATTGTGACAAGTATCAAATGATTTTTTCAGATCGAAATATATTGCGTCATATTGACCTCTCGATGTAACAGCTCCATAGATTTAATTTATGTACTCAAAATAAATTAGTGGTTGTGTTTCTTTTATTTTCAAAAACCATGCTGGTAACTGGAGATGACATTCTTAAAGTGAAAATTGATATGCCTATGTATGATTTTCCGTGACTTTAGAAAATATACATAGGAGCGAAATAGGCGTGTATTTGTTAAGATAATGTTTATCACATTTTTTAAAAACAGGAATTACATTTGCTAGTTTCCACATACTTGGAAAATACCGCACGATGAACTAGTATTGATAATCTTAGATAATATGAGGGCAAAGATTTCGGCACAGGCTTTAATTATAAAGTTATGGATACCATCTGGTCCCGAAGATTTACTTGATTTTAGTTTCTTAATAGACCAGAGTAACACTATCACTGGTCGTAGGAATGGATAAGTGAACATTAGAATCAGAAGTAAATTGTGTACTAGAATTTTTAGAAGTTTTTTTAATAGATCTCAGCAAAATGTTGACCAAAAAAGGTTAGCTACGTCAATATGTCCTCGTATTAGATTAGGGCCTACAATTAATAAGAATGGTTAAATTTGGATGGTGGTCATATTTCATCAATTTTACATAATTACAATTTTTTTTGGGATTCCGTTTAATATTATTATTTATTTCTAGAAGCCAGTTCCTTTTATCAGCTCTAATTTCGATATTTACTAGTTTGCGCTGGGCAGAGAAATTTAAATAATTTTGTTCTGTTCATTCTTTTGACTTTTATATTTTCTGTGCAGACTATCTTTCTTTTTAATAAGATTTATTAGTGCAGAAGAAAACCAATCAGGGTATTTTTTTACTGAATTTCTGGGTTAGCGGTATGTAAAAATTAATAATTTTTAAAGTGTTACTAGCAAGATATTCAACCATATATTTAACATTATTCATATTGAAGATAGGACTACAATAAAAAAATTTTAGTGTATAATACAATGAAAGATAGTCACCAGTGAGGTAATCACGAGAGGATACATAATTACTGGCATATATCAATTTTGGAACTTCAAGCTGATAAGACCACATTATTGCAGGATGATATTCATCTTCACTAATCAGAGGATCAGCAGACCGGGAAACTTCAGTAATGTGACTGTTAGAGAAAACAAGATCTAAAAGAGACTTACCTGGTTTAGTAAAGTTAAACTGTGTAAGATTGAGTTAGTTAATACTTTCTAACAATAAATATCCTTTTGGTTTATTATAATAATACTCAACACTTGGGGCGTGATGGTTCTTCCAGTCAATACCTGGTACACTAAAATCTTCAACAATTACTCGGTGAGAATAAAATGAGAGTTTGGATTCAAGAATATCTAAATAGTGATGAACAGCAAGTAGAGGAGGAAAATACATATTGCCAATAAGGAGTTTTTATTACTTGTAGTGAGTTCAATCCAAACAGCGTCCAGGTTATTTGTATGAAAATCAAGTTTCAAGACAGCTAAGGGATAGATAACGGAGTTAATAGCAATCAGCACTCCTCCTCCACTAGAAATAGTAGAGTTATAGTTCCGATCACAGCGAAAGACATTGAAATAATCAGGGAAGTAATGGGAATCGATGTTATTATATATATTTATTTATGTTTAGCAATAATTTACTAGTGGGCAATTCTCTAAGCTCTTTGGGCTAGAGGTCTTATAATTAGAAATGAAAGAATTGAATTAAGTTATTGATTTAATAACTCACAAAGCTTACAAAAATACACGAACCAGCAATCATCTATAACTTTCACAACACCCTTAACTATGCCACAGAATATTTAGGAATACAGAAGTGAAATAGTCGGCAGGAAGGCGAACTCAGTCACACACGCCAGCAAAATGGCTTCCCTGGCCAGCAACATGGCGGAAACACCTACTGCCAATCAGCGTGAGGCAGCTGCTCTGCTAGTCGGCAGCCAGGCCAATAGGAAACCTGTGGTAACATGCAGGAGCCAAACAGACACGGGGCTGGAGTCTACAGCCTCGGGCAGCCAATAAGCGGCCAAGTTCGCCTATATCAAACGAGCCGCCACGTCATTTCACGTCTGTATTACTATTTAGTCTGTGACTATGCACACAATTACTACTGTGCCACTGAAACGCTCATTAACTTTGACAATTAAAGCACAAGAATATTTACCATTAATCAAAGACTGCAAATCACAATGAAAGTTCAGTCGTATATCAAATCAACAATCTTTCAAATAGTGGCAGTGTACAACCTTAACAGTCCGAAGTGGTGATGGCTCACCATGTGCTGCGCAGCACCCCGAGTGCACCACTGTCTTCACTCTTGAGGTCTTCGGTTCGACTCCCGTCGCGCACCTCCTTGTTGTCCGTCGACCCACAGCAGCAGTCATTTTGCTTCGCCCAATACTGCTCCGAAGGTATGAGCCTGTAGCCTCACAGTAGACTCTGACGTCACCAAGTTGTCTTCACCAGTCTCTCTCCAGAAGCATAGCACCTTCCTCTAGCAGGACCAATAGCGAACTCTCCTAAGTTTCCAGTGACTGCTCTCGCCGATACGACACCTCCAGTGTTGTTCTCCACAGCTCACCACCTCTCTGTAGCACGCCGACACCTTCTTCACTGCTGCCGTCGCACAGTGGTCCCGATCACGGTTGGCCACACCAAAAATCTGAAACGTGCTTAAAATCTGTCTCTTATGATTAGTAATAAACAAAAATTCAACATTTAAGTGCATTGGACCCTTTTATCATTCAGAAATCGACTACTGCATTATATACTATATTTATTAGGCCATTGTGATTTATTTAGTTTCATGTGTGAGGGTATATTTTAATCTTGCGAACAAAACGAACTCCAAAATTTGCAGGATAATTTACGACACGTTATGTCTTATTCCGATAACTGGGGTTGGCTGACCTAGTTCATATAATATTTGTCTTGTGTATTTGTTAGATTAACGGCTTTGTACTATGTGAGCTAAGTATTTACACTTCGCTGGAAAGAAAGAAAACACTATGGTTACCAAGGATTGTTGACGTCAGAGAAAAGGAAAAGAGAGATGCATTTAACAAGAAAAGACGTGACTGAAATCAGAAATGATTAAGGCCCGGTAAATTTCGCGAAAAGATTTTTGCCTCACTTTGTTTCAGTGTCTTACGTGCACACCTGCATCTCTGCTTTGTGGTCAGTGATTGGATGCCGCAACATACAACGTCTGGAGGTTAAACCCGCAAATCAAATATGTGATGTGTGCCAGTTATCCATGTACTGATTGGCACAGTCAAATGAATAATAACTCTGCACAAAAACACTCTGCCAATAATCATGAAGTTGAGATGCAGGTGTGCACGTAAGCCACTGAAACAAAGTGGGGCAAAAATCTTTTCGCGAAAATTACCGGGCCCTAGTAATTAATGTATGAAAAATTCTCCTAAGCCACTAACAATTTTGTTGTACTGCAGATAATATGAACTCTCAATGAAAACTACTCTCTACAATCCGTACTAATATCTCATCTTAGAGGTGCGTCAATTTCGCAGATACATTCCAGGTCAGGTTGAACGCCAAAATGTATACTTCATAATCACGTGTGTGATTAGCTGGCGGCTGTAACGAAACGCATTTGACTACCGCAAGCCAGTAGTAAATAAGGAAATGATTCATAGAGATATCGCTTGTAATGTTGTAAGCCAATGAATAATAGACTGTGTTCAGAGCGTGTACAAAACTGAGAAATCTAAGCTACTGCCAGATGAATCCGCGAAATTGACGTACCTATAAATAAACTATTACATATATCCTACTGTTAATTTCATACGAGAAATTCTTTTATACCTTAGAGTTCGGTTTAAAAATGTGACAATTATATTTTTAAAATTGTAAAGAATTGTGTTCCGCTTTTTGGTCTAACGTGAGTAAAATTTATCAGTCTATTTTAAACAAGAAAATTTTGTATTGGCCAAACAAACAAACATACAGACAAGAAAGCAAGTTGATATTGCATTGCCACTTAGTTCTGAGTTATGTTTAAAGTTTTCCATTCTCTAGCTCATCGGGGAATTAGTTTAAAGTGGTATATTAATTGTTTTTTATTATTTCGCATTTCCCCCCTCTTATAATGCAGTATTATCCGGTTCTGAGCTACGTTTAAAGTTTAAAGTATCTAGCACATTAGTAAATTAATTTAAAATTGTTTACAAAATTTGTATCGAACAGGCAAACAGACAAGAAACCGAGTTAAAAACGCGGTAAAATAAAAAAGTGTATCGATTTTATTGTGTAATCTGTAAGCATATTTTGCAAGAGAGATAAAATGGATGAGCACTATTGTGACTAAATGGGTATGTAAAGGTACGATATCAAGCGGACGACTGGAATATTCAAGCACAATAAAATCTGAACTACTCATCAAAATTCGATGAGGTTTTCCTACCGAGTAGATATTTTATCAGCGGACGTTTATTTATATAGCACTATGCGGTAGTATGCTTTACTTTCGAGTAAAAAACTAAAACCTGTTTTTTTGGAAAAATAAGGGCTTGAAACCATAATGTCTACAGAAATGTAAAAATACATTTTTTATAAATTTTAATGTGATAATATCTAGGCCTCTGTAATAACCTAATTAAAAAAAAACACTCGCGTTATGATTTGAAAATAATTTTACTCTCCGAAAATCTCTGCGCGGGAGTTTTACGGATGTTAAAGTTATTTACAAATGAAAACGCGAGAATTTTTGCAACTAGGTTATTATAGAGACCTAGATGTTATCATATCAAAAATATTAAAATTGACAGTTTTCCTTTTCTCTTTTTTTGTAGATGTGTGGTTTCAAGCCCTTATTTTGCTAAAACAGTTTTTAATTTTTAACTCGAAGGTAAAGCATTCTACCGCATAGTGCTATATAAATCAACCTCCACTGATAAAATATCTACTCGACAAAATATTCTCATCGAATTTTGATGAGTAGTTCAGATTTTATTGTGCTTGAATATTCCAGTCGTCCGCTTAATATCGTACCTTTACATACCCCTTAACTGAGGCAGGAGTCCGTATTGTTATAAAGAAGATACTTGTTAAAATACATGAATTATTAGCATTAGTATGATGTCAAATGCTATGTGGTTTTAATAGTGCCTTATGAAGAACTGCCCTGAATGGTGTACTAGAGAGAAAAAAATCACAAAATATATTTGTAGAAAATAATGTTAGTTGTGTAGACATTGCTTATGACTTTCTTTTCCTCTTATGGACATTGTTTAAATCTCTCATAACTTTCCTGTAACTATGTGTATATTTAGCGTCACGTTGAAAAAGGGTAACTTAAGTTTCACATTTAGCCTTCTTCTACACTTCTATCCAAAGCTTTTAGTGTGTTTGTTGCACTTATTTTAGAATCTCAGATATGAAGAGAAAAAACATTTTATTACAGAACTTAACACCTTCTGACAGTCATTATCATCGTCTGATAAGAGAGGAAATCACGCGCTGCAGTAGTTGTCCCTTACTCTTAGTTTTGACAAACAAGCTGTACAGTTCTCTTCTAGTCACATCTGGGCAACAAGTTTGGAAAGTAACACAACTTGTATTGTACTTAAAAATATTATTCAGCGCTACAGCAAAAAGAACAACAAATTACCAGCATAACTGATAAGCCTACCTTCCTCAAAGAGGGTGAAAATTAACCCAATGTTAAAATCGTTTACTTAATCTAGGAATATTAGATTATAACATTGACTCAGACGTATGATACATGAAATATACAAAATACAAGTCAGCTTACTAAATAATATGAAGTATCCAGTTTAATGAAATTGAGGATAACATTTTATATGTCTTTATATCATTAAGATAACAAAAATAGCCGCAGTTTTCAAAATATTACAAAACGAGGAACGAGATAGGCAAAAGTCAAGTCATAATTATATGTAGTATATGTACCAAGTTTGATGAAATTTCTGAGGATATTTCATCTCAGATAAGTTATACTGTGCTAAAAGTTATTAAAAGGACGCCATTTTGAAAATTTTAACACAGGATAAACGAAATACACAATATTCAAGTATGTTTTGTATGTAGTACGTGAGTACCAAATTTGATGAAATTCTGAAAAATGTTTCCTAAGATACGTAATACAATGATATATATATATAAATTGGCCGCCAATTCGAAAATATTAACACAGGTCGAACGAATTACACAAAAATAAAGTTAGTTTTATATGTCGTACATGTGTACCAAGTTTGGTGAAATTCTGAAAAAGTTGTCCTAAGATATGGAATAATATGCGAAATATAAAAATTAGCCGCCATTCTGAAAATATGAACACAGGATAAATAAAAACACAAGGATCAAGTCACCATTGTATGTAGTATATTTGTACCATATTTTATGAGATTCTGAAAAATATTTCCTAAGATATAGGATACTCTGCTAAAAGAAATTACAAATGAGCACTATTTTGAAAATATGAACACAGGAAAAACGAAATACATGAAAGTCATGTCAGTTTTGTATGTTGTATATGTGTACCCAATTTGGTGAAATTGTTTTAAATATTTCCTAAAATATGAGATACTAAATACATAAAAATGGTTGCCATTTTGTAAGTAGGATGAACAGGGCGTAAACAAAATATATGAAAGTGAAGTCAGACTACAAAGTACTATATGTATACAAAGTTTGTTGAAATTCGGTCCACTGGTTCAAAAGTTTTTAGGGACGGACACACACACACACACATACGGACAAACACACATACATACAGACAAGCTAAAATTCATAACAACTTTCAACTAACGATAATTCACTACCTCTCGACACAGAGCTCAGATATATTCTCGACCGAAAGGACAGTGCTTCCAATGTAGACTTATATCGTGTGATTCTAACACTGTTTTAGTGAAAGTACAACAACATGGGCATCTACAGTATGTTTGTGTCACTAACACATTTTCAAAACCTGCTGTCAGAAGAGAGAAAAAGTACAATAACCATCTTCAACTCGCTGACTATACTTTCAGCTGTGATGACTCGCTTTACTGGAGTACTGACACGCAACACACACACACACACACTCACACGCACACACATTTTCTACGAATTCTCATAAGCGCAAAAACGCGCAGCTGAAATTATGTACACTGTTTACTGTTTACCTAAATACACAGCTACAATTTTGCTGGTAGAATCAATTGTCCACCTGTGTTCACTCTTTTTGTATCTAAGGATTAACGAAAAAATAAGCATAAAAATATGATACTTTCAAAAGCTGCAATAAAGTTAAAAAATGAACAGCAAATCATTTTGAAACTATGATTTTGAAGTTCAAGATAGGCTACGCACTTTCAGAAAAAAAAACATACTTCTTAAACTTAGATCTGAAACCAAAACATTTCACATTGAATTTGTGTATTTTGTTGCAAATACCCACAGAACATAATCCTATAATACTTATGCTAGTTTAGGACTTCCTGGAGACACAAATAATAAACTTAATTCACAAAAATTTGGTGGAGTTATAAAGTGTATAAAGGATGATAAAATTAGCCTATTTTAAACATACTACAAAGAAATTGGATTTTCGGAATTTTGGCGCGCATAAAGCTATTCGGAACCTCTGTGCTTCGACACAACAACCCAAGTGTTGTTCGTCCCTTCTGCATCCCGCTGATGTTACTCAGCCTCGTTGTCAACCACCGCCGCCATGTTGCCGCCCCCGAGACGCCGCACCTTGTCAGCTCAGCCGCGCCAACACAATACCCTTAGGCCGGTATTCCTAAACGTTTGTATAAGGGTTTAGGGTAAGGACATTGCCTATTTAGGACTAATCTGTGACTTTTCCTTGTCCTAGTATAACTACGCATGCGCAGTACGTTTAGCCCTACAGACGGCTACACACGTTACAACGTATTTTACCGCTTGCTGGACGAATATCGCTTTTAATAACAAAAAGAGAAAACAAAAACATTCTAATCATACAGAAAATGAAACTTCGTGGCAGCAGGAATACTAAATAATAACTCACTAGCATTTTAAAAGCCCAAATAATCCAAAATCAACAAATTTGTAGTTTTAAAAGCTTTGCTGCAAATGTATATTTTTTTGTTGATTTTTAAGTAAGTAATGGAGTAGCTCAGGCGCCCGATAGTATCGGGCGAGCGCTCGTCGCGTACACATCGCTCCGCGCGGCGTGTGTGTCTGTGTTACGTTGTAACCGCGGCGCGTGTTTTGCGTACTTTGTGAGTCTATTTTGTCGTAAAGTGAACATTATGCGTCAACATACCCTACGTATCACCTTTGAGACGAGACCTTCCGCGCTCGAGATTCACAATTGGATTGATACGA